>JNEK01002788.1:0-52952 GCA_000697295.1 Mucor indicus B7402
ATAAAAAAAAAAAAAAAAAAAAAAAAGGTAGCGCAAATGACAGTTTCTAAGGATATTACAGAAAAGTACAATTCAATCATACTCTTACTTTACATTCAACAGAAGAAGCACTTTTCTGACGCAAAGGAAAAATCAGTTCCGGCTTTCTAAAAAAAAATTCAAAGCAAGTTTTTTTTTTTTTTTTTTGGACCGTAACACTTTTTCTTTTTCTTCTCTTAATAATTTGCTCTTCTTTTTTTTTTTTTTTCAATACCTTTTTCTAATTTTTTTTTTTTTTTTTTCAAATAAAAAAAATTAACTACCCTTATTCCCTTTTTTCAATCTCTTCTTTTCTTTAATACCAATTTACCCACAAGAAAAGAAAAGGGCGAAGAAAAAATTTTATCACTAAAAAAAAGTGGAATTAATACGATATAACAACACTGGATACCGATATGACAAGTGCTTTTTCTTTTTGTTATGGGCAAGTGGATGCGTTGCCTACGTCTTTGAACTGTCAAATCATTGTCGAGGGCACAAATCTTACGTTACTAGGGCAACCAGAAAATGTCATGGCAACAAGAGCCGAAATATTAAATTTATATCCAACAAAAGTAATTTTTCAATATTTTTTTTTATCTTCCATAGCAACTGACATGGACCATCTTTCTTTTAGACACATTTGAATCTGCACATCCCTGATCAAGATTGTAGTAAATTAACAACTGAATGTGAAAAAATCGCTCAAGATACGAACACTATTATTTCAATAACTGAACCTATTCCACAATCCTCCTTTGCTTCTCAAAATACTGTCAATATTCATATTACTGGTATACCCGACAATGCTGACCTTGCAAGAGTTCAAACTTTGGTTATGTTGGATAAATTGGTAAATAGTTTTTTATTATTATTAACCATATATATTTGGTAGTTCGGGACGCTAATTTGTTCTATTTTTATTAGTCACAGCTCACCGTAGACACTGTAAAAATTCCATACAAACTACATCATTTAATATGTGGCAGAAAGCGTACCGGCCTTCATTCAATTTTGGAAGATACTGCGACATCCATCTATTTCCCTTCGCCTTTTATTTTTGAAACAGCAGATGATTTCTCCCCTCCAATTTATATCACTGGCGAATCAAACGATGTATCCCGCGTAAAAGAAATGTTGGCAAAACTTGCCACTCAAAAGGTTTGCACTCATCTATTTGACAATTTTGACTTTTTTTTTCTTATTGATTCGGTTTCTGTAGTCTCAGTCAATGTATCATAAAGATGCTGTATTACACCCCAGAAAATTAGACTGGATGTTATTGCATCGTAGAGACGACTTGCGCAAAATTATGAGAGACAATGGCTCCTTCATTTCATTCCCAAAGATGGGTTCCGATAGCAATTTGGTCACTGTATATGCTGAAAACAGAGTAAACGCCGAAAGAACGCTTCGCTCGCTTCACTATTTGGTAAATTTTTTTTCCAACAAAAGAAAGTTAGTTTTGCACGTTTTTTTTAAAACTTTGTTTTTTTTTTTAGGCTTGTGAGATCTATGAGGCGTGTTTCTATTTCAACAAAGAAAACGCTATCTATGGAGTGGATAATTCGCATACGTTTTTTAATTCAATCGCTAATATTTCGAACCTTGTATCCCAACTCACTCGGATATCAGGCGCTGAAGTTGCTTATAGAGCCGACCCCAGTTATTTAGAAGTATTTGGCACTGAACGCGCCATTCGCAATGTATATCAACGTTTACACGAAATGTCTTTTTTGAAATTATTCTATTCAAGTACTGTATTTAATGTCGAATTATCAAATGATCAAAGGGAATTTATTAGCGGTAAAAAGAGTGGAAAGATCAACAAGATCATGAAAACATCTGGCGCAAAGATCAAATTTTTGCCTTTTAGCGAATACAATTTCATTATCGAAGTAGAAAGCAACCACTTTAATAAGGCATTGGACGGCCTTACATTGTTGCAAGAAGAATTACCTGCAGAAATTTCGTTTTATGTACCTGAAGTGTACCATAAGCGTATCATTGGTGTAGGTGGAAAAAACATTCAACGTATCATGAAAAAATACGGCGTTTATGTCAAGTTTTCAAATGCTGAAGAATTCGCCGCTTTAGGTGGCTATTACGATAATGATGATAATGTTGTTGCGAGAACACCCATGAAAAACCGTGTCAATTTAGAGAATTTACGACATGCCGTCATGGATTTGATCAATCCCAAAGATAGAGACTGCGTGGAACAGGTTCTTTACGACGTGCCTTTCTGGCTTCATCGCTGCTTAATCCGTGACCAAGCAGCGTACTTGAATGATATTACCAAGAAGACAAGCACGCACATCATTTGGCCAGATGACGAATTAGCTAACGACAGTTTGACCTTAGTTGGCCCTGAATCTCAAGTAGGCATTGCCACACAAATGGTCAGATCAATTATACCAGAAGAATATGATGTCCATTTGCCTCATTCAACTCAGTTGACTACAGTATTGGAATCCGACTCGTACAAAGAAATAACAAATGAAATCAAAACCAATTTCGATGTCACAGTAGAATTGAAAACAAATCACAGCAATAGTAAAAAAGAAGAAAACAATGAAGTTCTTGCTTTAAAAACGACAAAAGGAAATATTGACAGATTGAATATGGCTTTAGAAACGCTGATCAACTATTTCAAAAGCCAACAGGTCAGCTTGTATGATGATAGCGTTATTCTTCATCAAACAAATACCATGCCAGCTCCATTGAATACTGCCTATCCATTCCCCATTTTCGATAGCAAAATCCTTCCTCCATCTGCGTTGCCCGCAGGTAAAGATTTATAATTGGTCATCAACTAGAGCAATCACTAATATTGTATGTTAGATTTAGTATCCCCCACAGCATCCTCTTCGTCCTCGCTGTTGGCAGATTTCCCTATACCATTGCCCAATGGTGGCCTAAAGAGTTATTCACTCTTTGATTATCCAGGTTCTAATAATGCTAACGCACTAGATAGCTCCTGGAAAAACTTTAGAGATATCAAATCTCCTAGGACAGCAGATAACATTCGCGCCATTTTCGATACGCCAGAGGCCACTAAACCTCCTCCACCCTCTTCTTTGTCGCTCGTATCTCCTTTGAGTTTCCGTAGTGGACCTCCCTCAAGTCAAAGTGGGTTGGATATTTGGTCAAATCCACCTCAACCCGTCCCTCTTAATGGCTTTGTTGGAAGCCCACCATTACCTGGATTAGAAACTAAACAACATTCGATGGTACGATCATGGCTATTTATAATAGTCAGTTGTATTTATTTATTTATTTTTTTTTTTTTTTTTTAGTTGTATGGAATGGAGCAAGCCAATGGAAATAACACTGCTACCAATGGTTTTTACCAACCTTTCGGCGCTAAACCTGAATTCAACAATGCTTATGTAGTTCCTACATCATCCACGTCTACTGGTAGCAATAATAGTTCAATGCATTCTACTCAATCCATGCCTGATATCATGTTGGATTCATCACCCAAGAAATCAAGTAATTTACCCTTTCAACTCAATAATTATATTCATACCCAGACACCACCACCTTTGATTTATCCATCGAGTTCAGCAAACACGTCAGCCGCAGTTCAATTTGCATTATCAACATCCATGTCAACACCCACTGCCGCAGCTGCATCAGCATCCACAAAGTCGAACACTAATGGAATCGAGAAGCCTTTAGAATTTCCCTCTCTTTTCTCATTGAAACCTTCTTCTGCTGATGAAACTGTCCGTAAGTAGTAGTGGAACAAACAATGATGTGATTTTTTTTTTTAATGAAACTTATTTTAGTAGTTCAAAACTTATTGAACAATATGTCTTTAGGACAACCCAATGATTTGACGCATTAGACTTTTTTTTTTTTTTTTTTTTTGTTTGCCACTTGTAGTCTCAGTATAAAAATACTAGTATGTTACATTTTAAAATACCTACTCTTTTACATAAAAAAAAAAAAGGACAAGTCAAAAGAGTGATATCAGTAATATATATATATATGATAATAAAAAAAAATCCCTATTTTTAATATAGACCATAAATCGTTAAAGTTTTGATGGTACCATAGAAGCAGGAACCTCAACATCGAGACCGTGTAGACAAAGCTGGGCAAAGGTTTTACCTTGTCGATCTACCACAAGCGAGCTTAGCCCGCCACCACCGAGGGAATATGTCAAGACAAAATTCAATGCGTTTGGACCAGGTAATTCAAACCGTGTGACAGAGCCTTTGCATAAGTGACTCATGTAGTTGGCAACGACTTGCTCGGAAATGGAACGTTTGATGTAGGGCAAATATTTAGGGTCTCGTGCAATAATACCGATATTACAGACGTCTCCTTTATCGCCACTGCGGCCATACGCGACATTGATCAAACGCGTCTTAACTAAAGGTACGGAAGTATCTGCTTGGGGGATAGAAGCAACAGATTCGGGTTGACCGTATGTTTGACCTGTGTCCCAAGAGCCAAATTTGACAGTTTTGATCCCGTCATGTTGACCGATAACGTAACCTTCGCGAACCTGAGTTTTTGGAATCAAGAGAGGGAAATGAACCATATTAGGAACAGGTTTTGGACGGCCTGCTCCTCCACCAGTAATGCCAGGAGCCATACATGTAGCAGACTATAAAGTTAGTATTAGTGGCTAGTATGATATAATTAGATTATTTTAATCTTACGGGTATTGTTTCTAAGGCCACAAGAGTCAAAGCTTGAGGGTTATCGTGAAGAGCTGTCAATCTTAATACAACTTCACGAGTGTCACTTGCTTTCGAATGGGGTCTACACATCATAGTGAGATTAAGAGGGACTTAGCAACGTTATATAACTTACCCAAATAAAGATTCGGAACCTAGAGCTTCTACGTTGACATTCCTAAAATCATCGTATCCTAATTCTTTATACATGCCGCGAACGCGTTGAATGATGGCTTCACCAACAGCGAGAGCTTTTTTCCTAGCATCACCGCCTCCTATAAGTAATTCACCTGTTATTTTCCAGCCATCCAAAAAGATACCCGAACATTTAAGAAAAGGTGTTGGCTTACGACCTTTTGCGCCTGAGACAAGAACACGGTTTTCCCCTACTTGAGTGAGTTTTACTTGACGCATATCTAAAATCACATCCGGAAGCAAATATAGTGCAGGGTCCAGAATTTCATACAATATTTGTTCAGAAACAGTGGCAACGGACACTAGGCCACCTGTTTTCTCTGGCTTAGTCACCACAAAAGATCCTGATTTATCAAATTCGACAATAGGATAGCCCATATTAGCATATCCTCCATGAGGAGACTGGGCAGCAAGAAACCAATCTGTAAAGTTTCCACCTGTGGCATGACATCCGCATTCAATAACATGGCCTGCAAGGGAGGCAGAAGCGAGCAAATTGTAATAATTTGGGGTTGTAGATTCATCCCAGCCGAATTCATGAATCAAAGGTGCAACAACAAGAGCTGAATCGACTACTCGGCCAGTGACAACAATATGTGCTCCATCTTTCAGTGCTGCAGCAATTGCATTGGCTCCCAGATAAGCGTTGAGTGACAAGAGAGGCTCGTCTGTATCAGGCAAACGGGCAGCATCTTTTGTATGATCCGTCGCTGAAATACTAGAAAACGAGTGAACGCCTTTAAATGCACTTAGTGTTTTGTCTTCTTTATCAGTTAATAGATCGTCGCCAACTATAGCGGCTACTTTGATGTCTTTGATGTCAAGTTCTTCTAATAGTTTTTCAATGGCTTCTTTGCAACCAATAGGATCCAAGGCGCCTGCATTCGTAATGATTTTAGTTCCGTTTTTTATTGCATCTGGAAGGATTTTTCTGAGGACTAATGAAAGGAACTCAGCGACATAATCCGCCCCTTTCTTCGTTTTTCCAGCCATCATTCTACGTTGACGGAGTGCTGCAAGAATACCCATTGTAATTTCTTTATATTTAAAACTGTTAGCGCATATTCAGGATAGCGTGTTTATTGTTTATACCTGCTAAATAATCAGCTACAAGATAATCAAGATTTTTGCCTTCTTGTTTTACAAGTTGAACAGCGGCGGCAACCGAATCTCCCCAAAATGCTGAACAACAACCGATACGAACAGGCTTATCTCGATATGACATGCTATTGTAATTAATCAGATAAATGCAGGAGAGAAATGCGTGTCTACAAGCCTTTATAACCGAGAAACGTACTTTTTGGGGTGCACTGAGAAAGACATATGAATGTGGCTTATTCACATGAGAGATCTAAAATATGCTTAATTTGGAAGATCACAATACAACTAAGAACTTCCGAGTTTATTTAGCCGTGCAAATCTGAAAAACATATATAAGAATGAAACTCACTATTCTTTCGAAAATTCATAGTAGATACAAAATAAGTAGTAAATAGCCTTATAGCAATTAACAGCCAACCAATAAAAATCTTCAAACAAATATATAATGTATTTAAATAAAGAGTAATAGCATGGACTTTATTTAGAGTCATGCTAAAAAAGTAATTTAGCCAGACGTGTACCAATCCGCAAAATAGTCTAAAATTCTTTTGAACTTTACTGGTTTTCATTGTTCTTTTATGCGCTTAACTTTAATATATATATATATAATCATTCAGCACAAATTTTGTCAGTTTGTGCAAGGTTTTGAGTTCGCGCATTTTTTATATTTTTTATGCGATTCGAATAATTTTAGATTATTTCCTTAAAAGGTCATTATATCCTTTTGTTGTTGTTCATCAGTTCATTTTTTTATATATAACTTTCTTCTTTTTCTTTTTATCTTTTTTTATATAACAATGGAAGACACAATGTGGTTTTACATCAAACATGTACACAGCGGAAAAGTCATCTCTGTGTCGAACGAACAAGATCAACAAAAGTCGCAAGTTATTGTTACAGAAGCTACATATACAGACAGTGAATTGTGGTGCTGGGATGGTCAAAGATTACAAAATAAACGTACAGGACTTGTGCTAGACATTCGCAATGGTAAATATAGCTAAAATTTCCAGGGCATTCTTAATAAACATTTCTAGGCAAACTTCGCTTGATCGAAGATACAGAAATATGTATATCCCATAAAAAGTCTGATGAACATGCTCAAACTCAACTTTGGGATATAAAGATTCTCAAAACAATAGCATTTGAACAACACCCATTGGCTGAAAATTTGAAGAACGAGCCCCTCGGAAGTAGCAGTACAATGGTGATATACTCAATTCCCAGCAGCGATTGGGTGCTGGACATAGCAATAAATGAGGAAAAACTAATCTTATTTCCTCTGTACCATAACGACGCCGAATCACAAAAGCAGAAATGGAGCATTATATATGAGGATGATATGCTACAAGCTGTTTCTTTTATTAATAGCAAAAATGAGGTCTTTGAAAATGCTAGCCCGCCAATCACCAACGATGATTCTATTTATTATGGCAGCAGAGGCTCTTTTTCTTCTTCCACTTCCTCTACTAGCAATGGAAGCAGATACCCAGATTTTGCTTATGGATTAACTCCCTCAAAAAGAAACTCTGTGATATCAATTCACACTTCAAGCCGAACTAGTAGTATTGACGAAAATCATCACCATCTGTAATTTACATAATAATATATGCTTCCTCCTAAATAATACTTGTATACTAATAATAAAATATGTACAAATGTCAAAAAAAAAAGCGCACTGTTTGATATTTAATGACTTAGTGAGAAATTATTAAGTCTATTTTTTAATACTACCCAACATTATACCATACGCATAATCAGAAAAAAGGGCTATGGTTTGTACTCGCTATTTATTTAGTTTATAACTTTGTAAAAAGATCACATTCAAAGATTACAGTTGTTCAAGTACTCTTAATCGTTTCTGTAAAGTAGCAATCTCTTCTGATTTTCTTTTTGATTAAATTTCTTATTTTCAACTTTGCATTTTCAATATCACCGTGCCAATCATTATCCTTTAATCCAGTTGCATTAGCATTGATAGTGGTAGAGGCTGATGTATCTAATTTACTATTGTTTGGGTTTGTGGTAGATGTGTTGCTATTGGTATTGTCAGTGTTATTTGGAGGCGTAGAAGATGCGGGGCTGCTATTGGTATTGGCAGTAGTTGTGGTTAACGCTAATGGGTCAGCACTGGTATTCTTTGAGTTTGTGGTAGATGTGTTGCTATTGGTATTGTCAGTATTATTTGGAGGACAACGGCACAGAATTCTTGTCGAGGAAATAATTCTTGGTTGCACTTGAAAGGAATTCTAATAAGCGTGTTGATTCTGCGCGTTAATATACATCCATTAATACAAACTATAAAAAAACTTACGTATATAACAGGCTGATTTCCTATTAAACTTGGGTTGACAGTTACTCCTTCTAACCTCAGACATACAACCTTTTTTTGAAGACAATAAACATGGTAAAATGTAGAAGCATCGATCTCCGTTGCGAAATGAATAAGTGCAAAGCTATTAGAAGTTATATATCAGTAAAATCTTATGTGATTCACCTCATTGCTTCTTACCTATCAGTTTCCTTTTTTTACGACATGAATAGGTTTAATGATAGAGCATTCAAGCAAATATCTTTTCAAAAGTTCATTATTTGTCCCTTTCAGACAATAACCCGACATTTGAACGTGACATTTTCGGTCATTACAAGTTATACCTATTATGTGCTCACTTTGGGTCGTTTTTATAAAAAAAAAAAATTTTGTTATAAATAAAAATTTCTTTAATCGTAATTCACTTTAGTGAATTAAAGCAAAGAGTAACATCATATCTTTTTGCCATAGCAGCAAACATCGACTATAGATAGTTAGCCATAGCGCAAAAAGCCTGTTCATTGCCCGATCATCAAGTCACAAGTAAATCACGTGATTGAAAAATTAAGAGAACGGTTCATTTAGCCATTCTTTTCAGATTTTTTTTTTTTAGTAATTTAACATAAAATGGATTTTCAAAATCGTGTTGGAAGTAAGCATAGAGGAGGTGGAGTAGCTAGTGCATCTGAATCCAATGTTGATCGTCGTGAAAGACTTCGTAAATTGGCTTTGGAAACCATTGATATTAACAAAGATCCTTACTTTATGAAAAACCATCTTGGTTCATACGAATGTAAACTCTGTTTAACACTTCACACTAATGAAGGCTCTTATTTATCACATACTCAAGGAAAAAAGCATCAAAACAACTTGGCGCGTCGTGCAGCTAAAGAAATGAGGGAAAACAACATTATACCTGCCGCAGTTGGACCAGCCAAACCCATCGTAGTTCCTCAACGCAACATTATCAAGATCGGTCGACCTGGTTATCGAGTGACAAAAGTACGAGATCCAGTAACACGCCAATTAGGTTTTCTTTTCCAAATCCAATACCCACAGATTTCAGACGAAGTTAAGCCTCGTCACAGATTCATGGGTGCTTACGAACAAAAAGTGGAGCCACCTAATAACGCTTTCCAATATCTTGTGATAGCAGCAGAACCATATGAATCTATTGCCTTCAAAATTCAAAGCTTAAAAGTTGACGAAACACCCGGTAAATTTTGGACACATTGGGATAAAGATTCAAAACAATTTTCCTTACAATTCTTTTTCAAAAATGAAAAGAATGCCATGTTTGAAGGAATGGTACAATAAATAAAGCAACATTTTTTTTTTTTTTTTTTTAGAAAAGTTATGATTTTATTTTATAATCTACAAAACTATATAAAAGAATCCCAATAAATTAAAGACGTCTAGCTTTCTTGGGTCTGCAGCCACCAAAAGGTATAGGAGTGGCATCTGTAATACGCTTTACATTCCATGAGTTACCGGTTACCAATGCTTTAAAAGCAGCATCACGACCGGGACCAAAACCCTTGAGGACAATATGGACATTAGGCACTTGTAAGTTCTTTGCATTCATTTTTTCCAAAAGTTGCAAGGCGGCTTGGTGAGCAGCTTCATAACCACTACGAGCCGCTTTTTTAAATCCTGCTGATCCACCGGATGTTGTAACGAGGGGTGCGCCATTAGGTCTAGTTAAAGTAATGATAGTATTGTTGAAGGTAGCATTAATGTGGATTTGGTGGGGAGTTTGGCCCAAGCTTTGTATTGTGCTAGCAAAAAAGTTGACATTAAAAGCGCCCATTTTATTGTTAGATTTATCCTTAGTTTCAGTGAATAGCGCATTATCTTCGCCTTCTGTTTTTGACATGCCTAAAACGTTTAAAATGCCATCGAATTGAGCTGTTGAGGTAGGTGTTGTTTCTGACTTGGTGTCTTTAGGTGTGTTATTAGAAGAAGAATTCCAACGAGTTTGAGTAAGTTGAACACAAGGTCTAGATAACTGGGCATATGCTTTCGGAATAGTCTTCTTAATGGCCAACATTATTACGTTTTAGAATAAAATAGGTAAGAAAAAAAAAAAAATTCAAGCCCCAGGGGGTATGGATAAAAATCTATTGCCTAAATTTAATTGGCTGATTGGGCTGGTCGTGACCGCTCAAAATTTTTTGACATTTCTTTCTCCAACTCTGTCAGTTGCCATGTAATAAACATTCGGTTATTTAAGGTGTGTCTTAATAATACTTGATAGAAAAGACATAATTCTATGTGGCAAAGCACAAACCGAGCAACTGCTGCTGTTAGGGACGAATTCGTATCCTTTTGTTAATTCAAGGAAAGTGTAGCATTAATACGATTCTAACCACGTACTACTACTTGGACTCTATCGTACGCTATATAAATGTGCTTTGAAGTTGTGTAACAAAACAATCGAGCCGATCATGCTGATTTGTTATTCTTGTAAGTAATAAGATGTCCTTTGTTTCTAAAGTAAAGTGACAGAACAGTTGAAACCTCTTTTTATTTCAGAAGAGCCCTGATTCTTTAACAAACATCATCCGTATTTTTTTGAACAACCGCTTTAAATTCACGTTTTTAATTTATTTTTTTCCATGATTTGGAATTCTTTTTTCTCGTTTTCTTTACTTATTAACAATGTCAAAGCGACATGCAAAAGTACGCGCAGTTGAAAGTACTGATAATGCAGATTCAACAGGAAGACAAAGGCAACTAAAGAGAGACGAAGTAAGTCATTCTTTTTTTTTTTTTCTCAGCAAATATCTGTTACTTAAAAGCAAAGTAGGCGCTTCGAAAGAAACTTGAACAAGACTTTTCGAAAAAGAAGAACACAAACTCTAGGACTTTGGTTAATAAGCGTATTCCAGGAACAGTGTCTGCTTTAAGGCCAGGCCAAGCTTTAACTGTAAGAGAGAATCTCTTAGTCATTGAAGCAGCTCAGTTAATGGCTGCTAATCGTTGTGATTGTGTCCTTGTTGTTAATGACGAAGACCAACTCTCTGGAATTTTCACAGTAAATATTTGCATAATACAGCCATCAAGAAAATCTTATTTTTTTTTCTATATATAATATAGGCAAAGGATATTGCTTTTAGAGTTGTTGCCGAAAGTTTAGACGCAAAGTAAGGAATTAAATTGCTTGAGGGGGCGAAAGAAAAGAGGAGTTTTTAATGGTTTTAATTAGAGTAACACCTGTATATGATATCATGACCAAGAACCCAATGTGCGTTACTTCGGATACATCAGCTACTGAAGCACTGAACTTGATGGTTTCAAAGGGATTTCGACACTTGCCCGTCTGCAATGAGAATGGAGATATCTTTGGGCTTTTGGATATTACAAAATGCCTTTATACAGCTCTTGAGAAAATAGAACGTGCTTTTGGATCATCTGCTTCATTATATGACGCATTACAAGGCGTGGAAAAAGAATGGTCAAGCACTCCCGCTCAGTTATCACAATATATTGAAACTCTTAGGGAAAAGATGGCTTTCCCAAATCTTGAATCCGTACTAGATGGCACTCCTCCTGCTGAAGTTAAGTATAGAACTAATGTAAGAGATATTGCGGCCATGATGAAAGAATTACATACAACAGCTGTTTTAGTCACAAAACATCACAATCTGGCTGGTATTTTTACATCGTAAGTATACTTCAGTCATTGTATAGAGTATGCTTTGTAGTAATTCAGGAATTTATCAATAGAAAAGATATAGTACTTCGTGTAATTGCTGCCGGCTTGAACCCCGAAAACTGTACTGTAGTTAGAGTAATGACACCAAACCCTGATACGGCTTCACCAGAAACCACAGTCGTAGATGCTCTTAAACTAATGAATGGTATAATAGAGGGAAAGTACAGTTTAAAAATCACATCTAATTTTGCATAATACAGAGGGTCACTATTTAAATCTGCCCGTTCTTGATAATGGCGTTGTTATTGGTATGGTGGATGTACTGAAACTTACTTATGTAACATTAGAACAGGTAATATATATGTACTTATCTTTTAAAAACCTGCACACTTATCACGTGCTATTAGATGGGAAGCATGACGGGACATGAAAACGAATCAAACAATGGTATAGCCAAAAGGTTGAGTTAGTTGATTATACAATTTAACAAGTGGTAAAATAGGTGACGGTCCTATGTGGGGACGCTTTTGGGACAGTTTTGGAGCTATTGACCAAACAGATGCCTCTTCTCAACTATCGGACAATTCTTCGCGTTTACAAGCCAAGTCGTCACATATATCCAATACCATTTCTCCTCAGCCGTCATCATCACTCTCTCAGCTCAAAAACTACTCTGATATTACTCCTAATGAATCGGCTAGTATGGTGAACCAAGGCTCTTCCGTTGTATCAGGAGTGACCGAAATTAAAGATGATAGATTTACATTTAAGTTCACAACCGCTAGTAACAAAACACATCGAGTGGTTTGTAATCCCTCTTATTCCGAGCTTCTAGAAACAGTCAGAGCAAAGGTATTATCAGAGCATGGTGAGGATGATGTTGGACATGAGGAATGGTTAATATTGTCGTATTTGGACGATGAAAATGACGAAGTATTGATATCCTGTGATGCAGATGTGGCGGATGCTGTGCATTTGGCACAGAAAGATGGTCAGAACCGTGTTAAATTGATTGTGCAAGATATAACATTAGCTACAGTAGACAGCGAACCTGCACCTGTCATTTCGAACGTTAATGAAGAAAAGCTTATGCCAGCAGTTGCAGAAAAAATAGTCGATACCACAACAACAATAGCATCATCAAAACGAGCAACGAGCCCATCTAAACCAAAAAGCACACCTAAATCAAAAGCCTCACCCTTATTGCTACCTGTTGCTATTGGTTTCTTGGGTGCTGTGATAGCCGGTGTAATTATCATGTCAAAAGTACAGAAAAAATCAAGCGAATCTTGATCTACATTGCTTTACCTATCAAGATGAAAATATATAAAAAAAAAAAATAAAAAGGCTGTTTATTCTCCCAGAGAGTTAACATGTTCATAAACATGAGTGGTTTACATTGTTGTAAGATACAGAAACCATTTGACTCTGATTATTTCCGTACACAATCAAGTGTATTATATCATTACTGTACGAAGCTTAGGAAGCAGTCATGTAGAGAGTAATTTATCTCCACACAACTCAAAAGACTTTATAGCAATTCCCATCATATTGACATTGGAATCGACATCTTGGCTTTTATCTCTATGTTGCTTAATAAATGAAAATAGTAACCACTACTTTATGGCAGCATTGCATGATATCCTAGTTCATAGGAGAAACTTCTGGGAACAGCCATTATTTGCAGTTACAAACTGCTAACAAGAACAAAGGCGAGGAGGCTACTGCTGATGAGTCCCTCAACTTATACCCAAAGTAGTCAAGAGTGTACCGATGTTATTCGCCTCAATTCATAAAAGGGTTTGTTCAAAAAATCGCAATCAGAGTCTTATTTAGCACAAAAGAGTAACGTACAGCTCAGTGTTGGGTGTCAAAATACAAACGTTCGGGAAATGAGGATATTTTCAAAGTAAAACGAGGTGGACTCTCCAATAATCTACGGAGGCAAGACAATGCACTCTTTTCTCGATTTATTGAAGACATGGCCTTAATTATATAAAAATATACTCTATGAAATATGCATTCACTGTAGCGTGTAGACAAGGGACTGTTAACCCTTGCGTTTTTACACTACAACTACAAGCCTTATTGTTTTAACTCAAATAAATGCTTAACATAAGCAACTCTCAAACTACAGCATCACACACATTTTTACCAATTGACAAAATAACAGTTTTGGCATAAAAATACAATCAAGCTAAATAAATTGGCATAGTTTATTTATTAAATTAATCATATATTGTCTATAAAGATCCAAGTTCTTTTAAGAAAGTAGACCTAAAAAAGTAAAGGTTAATATCAATCGAAAATAAAATGAATTTTTTGAAAGGTATTTTGTACAGTGAAAAGTTGGAAATAAATCTCAGAGATTGTTCACCAATGGTTTACCCACATCTCGAAGTAAGATTGTGAACTCGGAAGATGCCTAGATTCGGGACCAAAAAAAGTTTTCCATCATTTTACCTCATTCCAGGTTTTCACTGATACAGAAGCCTTTCTGGCTTTTTAGAATGCTTACCTTGTATAGACCTGTACTGTTAAGAAAAGAAAAAAAAAATTATGAAAACTTTTCTTGTTTGTTTCTTTAAATACTTTATAAAAAAATTTTTAAATCGTGACTACGATAATTCGCGTCACACTCCGCTCTTTTTAAAGGTAACTGCAACTGGAACAATAATAATTCTGCATTCGTAGCGGACTATAGCGATAATGACAACAAGTAAGAAAAGGTCCTTCTATCGTTTGATTTCATTGTTCTTTCAAATAGTTTATTCTAGCTTGCTATTTATTTTAAACAGTGACTTTAATTATTTGTGTCACAAAATTTTCAACTTGTCAACTCGCGCCCAAAATGCACTGCCATTGGACGATCATGCAGCATGTATCCATTTGTATTCTCAAGTGCCTGTGTCGCCGTCTTGACATCAGGAAATGACACAAACGCTTGACCCCTGAGTCGCCCTTTTGTCATCAAATTTATTACAACTTCTTTTGAGAACTCGGAATAGATTGTGTGCAAGTCTTCTTGGGTTGCTTTTTTACTTAAATTTTTGATGTACAATCTTGTGTTGGGAGTTCCAGTATCGTAATTCTTGAATGCAGGAAGATCAGCAAGTTCAGCCAGTGGTTTGCAATTCGATTTCGGCTCGCTCTTCGATGTTTTATTCCGCGACTTTTGAATTGCAAGCTTTTGTTTTTCTGCTGCCAAACGTGCAAGTCGCGCTTGTTTTACTTTTTCCTCTTGGATTTTCAATTGACTTTCTTGATCTTCTTCTTCGTCTTCAAGCTCAGATTCGTCACTTGCTAAAAGTGCATCGCGTTTTCGTTTAAGGATATTTGGAATGGCATCTCTTTCCAGCGGACCGAAAGGAGGGGGCATGTTGAGTTTATTCATTAGATGAAGAACTTGAGTGTATAATCGAGGTACAGAACCAATTGCATGCATCATGTTGTTTAGAATATCTGGTGTAGGGTCTGGATAATAATATTTTAAATGAGGGTTAGAGGGGTAAAGTAAATTTAACGATTTTGACACTGGTTCAACAGTGTTTTCTTTTTGATCTACGATTGGTTCTAGTGGTCTATTTAAATGTTAGCGATTGAGCTATTATGAGACTAATGTTAAAATTACTTTTCATAGGGAAATGGCCTATTGGGATCGGGTTTTGCATACTCAACAGCTACCCGTTTATAATGCAAACCAAAATTGATAAGTTTTAATTCTTCGTATGCTTTTTCTGCTGTAGAGCGATCACTAAAATCAAGAAATGCAAAGCCAGGCTTTACTGTGTTATGTTAATTAAAGATTTGTAATCAAATTCTATTGTTTTACCATAGCTGAACTTTCCATGAACCGGATATCGTTTGGTTTATACTTTTTAAAATACACATTTTTTAATTCTGGTGATTGTGTAATAAATTCTGGTAAATGCTTCACAACTAACGTTGTAACGGTATACTATATCAAAGAGAAAGAATTATGCTTAACTAATTTAGTCGTTTTCAATCATGCTTATTACTTTACATTGTTCATAATGACAACGAGAACAGCAAGGAGTGCAAGTCACTTTTTTTTTTTAGCTATTGTTTAAGAAAATGTGTCAAAAATTTATGAACAATAAAAAAACTTTTCTCTAATAGTAGAATGAAATTGAACGAAAATACAGTACTTGTAAGTGGATCCACTAGTCATCTCACAACAACGACTGATGATTCATAGATCGGTGATCGAGTAGCGCTGGTGCCTTACAAACCCGAACATGTCCCAAAATACCATGAGTGGATGAAATCACCTTTTCTCCAAGAAATGACAGCATCTGAGCCCCTAACATTAGAGGAAGAATATGAAATGCAAGAGTCATGGCACAAAGATGAAGAGAGTAAGATATTATATGAAGCTTGTCATTTCAATTGGTCTAACAAGTTTTTAAAGAGCTTACTTTTATCATTACAACTTTACCCACTGAATCAACTGTTTCTTTAAAAGATATACCAGAAAAAGACATTAAAGATAAGACAGGTAAGTTAAGAAACATCGTAGGGATTGTCTTTTTTTTTTTTTTTTTTTACTAAAGACACGTTAATAGTTATGATTGGTGATGTGAACATATTCTTTAATGATCCCGATAATGACCCTACATTTGGAGAGATTGAAGTTATGATTGCCGAGCCAGATTATCGTCGAACTGGTAAAGGAAAGGAAGCGCTACAAATTATGATGGGATACGGTAAGCCGTTACATAATAAAAATAAAAAAATCGAATGATGGGTGACTAATTTTGGAGTTGTAGCTCTTAAAGTGATTGGTTTAAAAACATTTCATGCAAAGATATCCTTAAAAAATGACCCCAGCATTAATTTATTCAAGTCTAAATTTGGGTACTATGAAATTGCTGTATCAACGATTTTTGAAGAAATCACATTAGAATGGACACTCTTGGAAGCAATGCCGCCACGTATAGATGAATATGGGAATGAAATTGAGGCTTATGGGTCAAAAGCAACAGTAGAACAACATAATAGAGTAGTAGAAGTTTACAAGCAATTGACAGAATTTTGGAATGCAAAAGTGATTACAAGTCAATACGATATTTAATGAATACCAATAAAATAATATTATCTTTCTAAAAGAAAAAGTTAATTTCAGGCTCATGATTAGGGATTTCCATTTGTTTAAGCCACCATTCTGGCGATACTCTAACAGTGTTGAATGAAGCAACGATCGACTCGTTAGCGATGTCTGTATCGAATTGCTTTTTATAGTCTAGTTTGAATTTGTCAACGATTTTTTCTGCTGTTGTGTGATGATTATTGATGATGTCGTATTTGATTTTGAACCCGGATCCCATGACGAGTATTCCGAAGGGTTTATCTTTCCATATTTGACGATGATTCATGATCGAAGCACCAGCCTGATTAATGTGTTGGAGTCGGTGGTTTTTTGATATTTGCGCAAAATAACCCACAATGTCAATATTTGTCTTTACGTCTCGTAATAAAACAATAGACCGCTCTTCTTCATGCAATACCGCCTTTGGATCTAAGCCGTCTTCGTCGATAGGACATAAATTAAATTCTAGCATAAGTGTATATGGATTGATTCTAGCATACTCCCCCAAGAGCAAAAGCTCAGAAGATAAAGCTGAAGCCGATCCTGGGTGATAACATTTGGCAAGAATATCGATCTAGCATCAAAGCGCTTAGCCTTATTTTTACCTTTCGCCCGTGTTTATCTGTACTTACATGTATCTTCCACCCGTCATGCTTTACAAAATGACTTATTCTTTCACTTAATAACATAGATAAATGATAACCATACCAGTTATTTAACCTTGCTAGTACAAGCAAGTCTTCAGTTTCTAGATAATCGCATATAATATATATTAATTCTAATGGTAAGTTTGACAATTTGTACATGATTTAAATAAAAAAAAGATAGAAAAGAAAAAAAGCTTTTTTTTTTTTTTACAGCTGCTGATTTTTTTATGCAACTCAGCAGAACACAAAGGGGGGATTTTATTCGTCCAAAATTTAATCGTCGTCTTTTGGATACATTGGCATGTTCAATATAGTATGATGTTGTTGTTGTTCGTAACTAGCAGTGGAGAGTGAAGATGAATGATGAGCTGTTGGTCTCTGAAGCTCGTTTGAGCCAGATGAGTCGCTTCTATGTATCAATGGGTTTGTATGTAAAGCCGGATGAATTACAGGTTCATTGGTCGATGTTGCAGCAACACTACTACTGCTAGCTGCAGTAGTAGTAACAGTTGCATTGGGGTTATTATCAGCCGAGTTATGATGTTCAAAATTAAAGCTCATATCGTTGAACCCGGGCGTTGTTGTGGGTGAATAATTGTCTGAAAAGGGGTAATTTAAAGACGAAGTGTCTATTGACATACTGCTGTCGTAATAAATAAATGTTGTTTGTGTATGTATGGGCTGTTGTCTTGGAGTGATTGGAACCAACATATTTCCAGGTAAAGAAGTATTTGTTGACGTGTGTGTTGATCTATAAGGTATTAACATATCTAAATTGCTAGGCATTTGACGCCCTTTTCCTTTCCTCGATATTTTTCTATTTGAATCTGTGTTGTCATCTCGGGCTCTTTTTCTAAGTGCTTGTACATCGTTTAATTGCTTTTGATTATGTATTCTAACGTAACATAGTTGTTTTGGTATTTCGACAGATAAATAGCCTTTTGGTGTGCTTTGGTTTATTGATTTCTGTGTAAGTGGTTGGGAATCTGCTGAATTGCCTTTATCGTCTTGAACTAAAGGTGGAGGTAGTGAGTCTGGCTCAATTTGAGTACTGTCACAAACGGAGTGTAGTAGTGTGCTAAGCTCTTGTTTTACAAATTGAAACAAGTCATCGTTGCCAGCAGAAGCAGTGCAGACCTGTGACCAAATCTGATTTAACTGTACTGTTCTGTCAATCGTATCTCTCAGTTTAATCTTCTGTCTTTCTTCTGATAAACGATTATAAAAACGACGTTCGTTCCATTGAAGGTTTGGAAATTGTTCTCGCACTCGAGTTCGAATATCCTGTGTTGTCAATCGTTGTCGAGCTAACTCGCAAATGAGATCAGTGATTTCTTTCGGCCAGGACCGTTCAATTTCATCAGGATTCATCAACTCATGATTGTGCTTTCCTGCTTCCGGATTAAGTGACTTTCTAAATTCCCACTGGTGTTGTTCGTTTTCGAATAAAACAACTCGCCAGCGGCAATCACATCGTTTTGAGGGTCGTTTTCTTTGAGGATGCGACTTTGGATTACGTAATGAATCAGGCAATCCTTCTCTTGAGCAATAAACATAAATATTCTAAGGAAATGTGTTCGGAATTACTATCAAGGAAAGCACAGAATAATGTTTGTGATGTTTACTCTGTGTGTACTTGCTTCTTGTTTTACTGTAAATCCATATTCAGCGCATAATTCTCTACACTGTTCAATAGCAACTGCACTATCATCAAAAGTCATACCGATCAATCGGTTATAGAAAGGTTCCAGCTGTGTGGTAATGGTTACTACGGAAACAACTTTCATTCTCTTGTGACTTACATAAGCTGACTGTTCTTCTTGTTGCTCTGATGTTAAACCTTGGTGAGTTGATTTTACATTTGTTGTCTTCTTTGTCATTTCAACTACAGGGAATGTGAGTGTGTGAACGTAAAAGCCTCACGCCAAATAAACTATATATACATACAGCCTTCTCCGAAAAGATGTATCTTTTCAAGTATGGGTGTGAAGAAGAAGAAAAAGGGAAAAATAGATCATTATGCCTTTTTCCTGGTTCCTACATTTTGGATATTTTGTCAACATATGAAACATTACCAATAGTAAGCGATTCTTGTGAAAAGAGTTCAAAAATTGGGTGGGACAACTTCCAATGACTAAACTGACCCCCCTTGTTCGCTTCTTTAAACATTCATGCTACTGTCTGCACTTGGAAAAAAGGCAAAACTAATGCTTTTATCAATGAAAAGTTAGTAATTTCAATAGCTCTAACATTCCTAAACCCTTCAATTTCTTTGTCTTCGCTCTACAAACGCTATTTCTTAAGGTTTCTGTCTTCAATTCCTATAATCTTGAAGGATGAGCCACCTGAGTCTTAAATAACCTTAAAGTCTTGAAATTCACTTTACTCTTTTTTTTTTTTTTTTGGTTTCTTTATTCTGCTTATAACAGACGTAGAAAAGTAGAAAGGTATGCCTCCAGCCACGAAACCAGCAACTCCACCTCCACAAACAGTTATTCCAGCAGGAGTTCCTGCCGTCTTTGTATTAGATGAGCAAAAAATTCAACCCACCGAGAATACTGAAAAACAAGAGTTATATGTCTTTCAATGGCTAGCGCAGGTTGAGCGCGAAAGCAAGACTGTGGATGTTGTACGTACTACATATGTACTTACAAATGTTGAATCACATCTTCATACTCACATCTTTATAGGAAATACTAAAGAAATCGCAACCCATTATTGAAAAAACTTTATTTAGACTCATTTCACTTGCAACTGCAAAACCAAGAAGACCAATTCGTTTCTTGATTGGAAGATGTTATGTCTTACTATATACTCGCGCTGATACTCGAAGTTTATTTGATACAGTTACAGCCTTACACAGTCTTATAAGTGCAAATAAGAACATAGACAAAGAAACAAGAATGTAAAGCTTATTTCCACTATGCTTACTCATAAGTTTCTAACTCTGTTTGTTAAGTGCTGCTATATCGACAACAGGTGCCATTATGGGCTCTGTTGGTGGAAAAGTATGTTTGTTTTGATTATACTTGGAACTTGATATTGATGCAATACACAAATAGGTTTTATCTTTATTCGCAGAAACAGCTTCACTATTTCTCAAAGTAATAAAGAACAGTAACGTATGTATAGTTCAGCAATATACTGGAGAATGATATACTGACATAAACTGTCATTTTATTTCAGAACTCGATCCTATTACGCTTAGAGGCATTAACAGCCTTCACATTGTTACTGAAAGGCGCAGGAAAAGCAGCAACGGAGCAAATTTTGAAAGATTTGATGAAACAATTACGAACTGGACTAGTAGATAAAGCACTGGTGATTAGAATTGCATCAGCACAAGTGAGTCGATTAATTTTCAGACTTTCTTCTCCAGTTGACTCACTTATAATTAGTGTTTACAAGCAGTCATCCAACATGCTTCTCAAACATTTTCTCAGCATGATGTTGAAAACCTATTACAGCACTGTTTCAAAGCATTCGATAACTCAACATTCCCTGTTCGCAGAGCTGTATCTTCACTTTGTGCTGTTCTGCTATTATTCACTCAATCAACTGCAACTGTTGATCCTAACAAAGCAAATATACGACATGCAACTACAGGTGACACAGCCGTTAAAAAAACAGAGGATGGGTTAAAAGCAGTAACCCTTATGTCGTTGGAAGAAATGCTTTCTCAACTATCAGCTTATTACAGCAAGCCAAACATGTCGCGCGAGGTAAAAACAGGTATCATAGAAACGTACGCCACACTGTTTGTTCTTTTAGGAACAGATTTTGTCGAAGCTAATTATGCGACAATCTTAAAACATGTACTATGCGAAATATTGGATTCAAAAAAAGAGTTGAATGCTTCAGAGTCAGTCTATCTAAGATCCCAAGTCAACTTTTTATTGCACAATACAATTGGTAAACGACTATTGAGCGAACAGGGTCAAGCAAATGCGATTCGGTTATTAGTCAGTAATTGGATCAAAAAATGGCCACCACTTATGGCAAATCAAACAGCACCTAGTAAAGATATTTTGATCTGTGCGACAAATTTAGTTTCAGAGTTAATATGTGAACTTGAGAGTGCATCAAACTCAATACAGGTAAAAAAAAAGCGTTATAATGTTTGGGTGTCTTTCTGAGGTGACCAACAAGTTGTGTTATTAGGATATTTTAGTCGAGCCCTTATTTGTGTTGCTGACGCATCCCAGTTTTGCTGTACAAATGGCTGCAGTGTGGTGTGTTCGTTGCTTTTGTACAGCCGTTCCAACTAATATTCTACAGCTTTTACCAAAATCGCTTAATTTATTGGAAAAAAATTTGGGCAATCTAACAAACCCTGCAACGACTGTACAGGTCTATCGACGTACAATAGCATATGCGTATACAGTGTCCACAATAATGAGTGTATTTCCCCGCCATCCCATTTATACCTCATTTGATCTCAGTGCACGCGCCATGTCACTTGCAAACCAACTTGTCAAGCAAACCAACAAGGACCCCAAAATTGCATGCGTACAAGTGCAAGTAGCATGGACACTAATTGGTTCAGTCATGTGCTTGGGTCCAAATCTTGTTAAAATTCACTTACCCCAATTATTGCTGCTTTGGAAGAGTGCTTTACCCAAACCTACCGGCAAAGAAGCCAACGGTATCCGATCAGAATCTGAATGGTCGTATTTATTCCACACAAGAGAATGTGTTATCAGCTCTGTTTACAGTTTTCTTGCACATAACAGCCAATCACTTGTCACTTTAGATATAGCTAAGCGCGTTGCTGCATTACTAAACAATACACTAGCTTTTCTTGCTACAGCACCTACTTCTTTTGCAGCTACTACAATGTCACCATGTACGCCTTACGAAACAAGAGTTGTTGACCAGCATTACTCACTGCGACGTCGTATATTCCAATGTTTTATTACGATCAAGCCTCTTTTATCAACCTACGAATCATCTCTTAGCAGTTTATTGAGAAACTCCTTGTCTATCTTTACTGAGCTTGATAAGCTTTCGCCTTCTTTGGGCGCACATCACCAAGTGACTGCCACTGTCCCTGGACAGTATGTGAGTGTTTGGAATACAGCAGATGGACACGGCTACGGAGTAACCAGCAAAATGGAAGGCTATCACGTTAATGTTGCTATGGAGAGTGATGACAGTAGCGAAGAAGTGATCCGAGGCAAGGAGTGGATGACCAAGGACCGATTTGAACGTATTGAGGAATTGCTCGAGCGCCCTGTCATTGGCTCGGTTGAGCTTGATCCTTTCTATGTCTATACGAACATTTACGAATCCTCGCAAAAACAACTTCGTCAGCCAACGGGTCAACAACAGTCTTCTGACGATAAGAAAAAAATGATGATTCCTCAACCTGTGTCACCATCAACTGCTTTTGTGGACGCCAGTGTTGAGTTATTTGCCACACTATTTACCAATCAGCCTGCGCCAATCCAGGAATCTACTTTTGAACAGATGGTGAAAGTGGTGAAAGACCCCAAGTTGGAAAAGAATTCGCCTAAACGCGCAGCTATTCTTGTGAATGTCATTGTAGCCCTATTGGGTGCGTTCAAGAATATTATGGCGTTTGCAAAGAAACGAAAGGGAGAGATGATTGCATTCAGTCCACGTGCAACCCAACTCATTCAAGAGGTCTTGATGGAGGTAGTTGTCCACCCAGATCCTTATTTGAGAAATGCTGCGAGTGAGACCATTGGCCGTTTGACATCCATTGTCGGAGGAGGGTTTGTTGCTTCACAGATGCAGATATTGGTTGACCTTGTAGTATCTAATCGTGACCCTGATGTTCGTGCAGGTTGTGCCTCTGCAATTGGATATATCTACAGCTACGTTGGTGGTATGGCAGCAGCTACACATCTCAAGACAATTGTGGGTATTTTATTATCACTTAGTAGCGATCCCCATCCTGTGGTTCATGCATGGGCTTTAGAGGCTATGGCTATGACGGTGAGTGCAGCTGGCCTTATGTTCTCAGGATATGTCAACAGTACATTAGGCATGGTGGCGAAACTCTACCTCAGCGAAACACATGAGCCTGGAAGTGGATCAGTTGCTGTGACGAACGCAGGCATGTCTGTTGGATTTACTGCATACCAAGAATTCGGCCGTATCATTTATGAATTGATTGGTACCTTAGGACCTGAGCTTCAAGCATCTTCTAAAGTACGAGAGCTCTGTTTAAACATGGTAGAAGAGCTTAAACTGGAGCCTGACGAGCGAGTCAATGTAGAAGCCATTCGATGTATTCAACACTTTTTAATGTTTGCTCCTAAATATCTCGACACATCCGAGTTAGTGCCATATTTACAAAACCAAATTACCAGTTTACATTTGCCACTCAAAAAAGCAGCCGTTACTTGTCTGTATCAATTGGTTCAACGTGATTCTGAACTCGTTTTTAAAGCGGCTCAGCCAGGTTTAGATACAGAATTATTTAAAATGCTGGACACCGACCCTCAACTTTCGGATGTCAAAAATGTGATAAGAAGCTGGCTTCAAGAAACTGCAGTAGCAGAACCTTCAATTTGGGTGAACATTACAAAGCGGATTGTTACTGGCTCTAGTGGTACTGTAACCGAGACACAAAAGACAGCACCTACTGAAAATATTTCTAATGATAATGACGATGACGAAGAGTTTGGAGAGGACGATGCAGACGGCTTTGTGGACGAGGATGACAATGTAGATATTGCAACTACAGTAGCAGATGCTTCTGGTATGACTGCTAAACTTTCTGTTAATGTTGAAATCCCACCACGTTGGAGAACACAACTGTTTGCACTTGAATGCCTTCAGCAGACTATTGAATCCGTATATGCAAGTGGTATTCGAGAGCATTTTGATCTTATTTTAGCGCGACGTCGTAGACAGCAAGCTGGTTTAGGCGACTTTTTAGTATTCCGTGTGCCCGATTTGATTCGGTTGTCATTTACCGCAGCTACGGCTCATGTCAATGAATTAAGATTGGCAGGTATCAGTTTATTGAAAATGGTGATCGAAAAGTACTCAAATACATTGGATGCTGATTTGGAAGACATGTTGCTTTTGGAGCAATATTCTGCGCAAATTGGTGCAGCACTTACTCCAGCATTTGGTTCCGACTCGTCGTCTGAAATTGTGTCTGCTGCTGTTCGTGTCTGTGCAATCTACGTTGGTAGTGGTATTGTAAAAGACTTATACCAACTGGGGAGAGTCCTGAAGCTCCTTATATCCTCTCTCGATAGATGTAAGGGTGAATCTAAATTAACTGGTGTTGGTGAGGTTAAAGATCTGAGCCCCCATGCCTCTGTCATGGTGAAACTGTCAGTCTTAAATGCTTGGGCTGAACTGCAGGTATCTAGTCAAAAACAAAATTATCTCAAGCAAGTTGTACAGCCAAACCTAGCCGTATTAAGTCCTATGTGGCTACGAGCGCTTCAAGACTATGCTCGTATCCGTTTAGAGTCTGATATTGTTGCGTTATCTAGCAGAACTACGGACCGTATCCAGACCTCTTCAAGTAGCGGCATTGACTCTATGTACTCTGCCGCAACAAAAGATGTTGTTTTGCCGTACTATCGCAGATCATGGCTGAAAATTATGGAAGCTGTTGCTACTTTAATTGAGACACAGGCACCTTCTATGACAGAAGCAATTAATAATAACCCTGACTCTGAGCAATCTGATGATCACCCATCCAACTTGTTTTATGTACTATTTGGTCTATGTATTGAAAGCCTTTCGCGTATTTCTAGCTCAAGTAGCGCTAAATATGACAACTCCACCATCCCCATCTGCCTCAGGGCTCTTCGCACTTTTGTTCAACCTTCACTTGCAGGAAAACAGTTTGTTCCAAAGTCTATATTTTTGGAACTAATGAATGTGTTCGACAGACTAATTCAAACAGAAGGCTATCGAATCCAGGTTATCATCATTGAGATTATTCAAAAACTCATTCAAAACTATGGGCCAACTTATATTTGCAACGATTTGGATGGAGAGAACGAACATACAATGGTAGATACAACTATAGATCCCGAAGCTTTCCCTGCTACTGCCAAGCTCTATTATCTTTTGCGATTGTTGATCAGTGTATTTTTACAAAATGTTCCCAAGCTGTCAAATAAGCCTGCATCATCCCGTCGATCAACACAAAGCAATAAAGATAACCTTTTGTTGCTACTAGGCCCTTCACTAGATACACTTGCATTGTTGGTCAGCATAACACCCAAGAATTATAAGGTCGATTTGCTAGCTATCTGCTTATATGTATTCTCGGAAATCTTGACAGAAACTAAATTTGAGTCGACACTAGCACCACGCGTTCTTGTATCACTTAAAACTATTTTTCATGGTTTTGAATCAGATCTCACTACAGAAAATATCAACTCCCTTGCTAGAGTTACCTGCGCCACCATTCACACATTACTGAATGGCTTCTTCGAGTAAGTAAAAGGAAACAAGTATACTTTTCAATGGCTGGCTAATTAGAATTTGTTTGTTAGAAATAACAGTGAAAATCAGCTTTCAGTAGCTTCTCAAAAAAATAGACTCCTTGCTGTAGTTTTAATTATGACGGGATGCCCTCAAGCTACTTTAAGAGACAAAGAAGGTCGCACCAAGTTTATAGATGTTCTCAAAAAGTCCATAACGTCCGATAATGATGATGTAAGTAATGTAAATAGGTAGAACTCGCTCTTCTAACATATTTTACAGCTCGCCATTACGGCACATCAATGTCTACGAAACTTTATAAGCTTGCCAGAAAAAAAGAGTGATGTACCTGCTCTAGCGAATTTGGGACAACTGGTTATTGAATTAACTTTGACATATCTTGTCACACTTATTGTTGAATTTAAGAACAAGAGCGATGCTCCTGATAACTCCCTACGAAAACTCAATGAAAACATTAAAACATTACTTAGTTTGCTATCAAGCGTTCCTGAGGATAAGTGTAAGTTTGCATGCATAAGTTATGTAGATTTGCAATATTAACTTGAAGACAATAGATTCAATTATCCTTAGTGTGATATTACCTACCTTGACTTACTTATTGGACGAACCACCATATCATGGTGAAGAATCCAAAGTTCATGAAGCCGTTCTTGCCCACCTACTTTCTATTGCCACTAATTCGCCAGGCGTGTTCCGTGATACTGTAGCTCAACTTCCTGCTAATGTTAAAACAAAACTAGAAACTGCTATGCGATACAGTATCCTTGCAAGTCAGGAACAACAGAAGAAACAGAAGCAAAAAGAACAGCAACTTAAAGCTGCTTATGAAGATAGTAAGCAGCCTACTATTGCCTTAAAGATGGATTTCAGCAATTTCGGTTAGAACAGCTTACAAAAAGAATCCTCGTTTATAATAATTAATATCCAACAAAAAGAAAAAAAAAAAAAAAAAAAAAAACTATAGTAACTCTTATGTTATATGTGAAATACCAGCCCTTTATAGATTTAAATAATATGTATACTCACCAAATAAATTACGCATCCCTCTATCATAATATTATAAGGTCTAGAAATTTGGTGCCACCATTCCTTAAATCTTTTTTTTTCTCCTTTTTTTTTCCAGCTTCTTTCTTTTTCTTTTTTCAATAAGACTATAAAAATGGAAGGACAACATAACTTTTGGCAGAATAATTTTCAGAGAATGAGTCTTGAAGAAAGAAGAAGAACAAGGGATCAAACTGTAAAGTAATATAAACAATCAATAGCCATAACAATGTTTTTTTGTTTACAATTTGTTTATTTATTTAGGCAGTACAACACGATTATAGTTTCCAGCATAGGTTTGATTACCGAGATGCTCAGAATGAGAAAATATCCAGTAATCACACCCGCCCTGTAACTCTCGAATACAGAAGCTCAATTGCCTCGACTGCATCCACAACTTCAAGATATTCAGCCACATCATATCATAACTCTTTTAATAGCCCTGCTCCGTCAGACTTGAGCACCCCTCCCTTGTCACGGGCTTCCACTCTGAGCAGAGAAGAACACAACAATAAAAAAACGACTGCGCCTCACGTTATTTTGGACAATATACGCAATATTGAGAAATTGAATGTTCTTTCGCCTGTATCACCTACACCCAAGCTATTGGAGCACGTACACTCATCACTTTTACAATTAAATGTTATCGACCCTAGTGGATGCTTTGTCCCTTGCAGACCTTTGCCATTGATACAAAATAACAATACAACTAGGCACCATTTTGTAACTCCAATTCTTGCTATGGTAGCATCTTTTTTTTTTTTTTGTGGGGCAAACACATCAATTAATAACAAACATTTACTATATAGTCAGGGCAAGCTCAAGGAAGTTTGATGAATTTACTATTTAACTATACCGATAGTAACACTTTTATGGTAGAATAGACTTGACTTGCATAGTATAGTAAAAGTTGACTGTTTCTTGTTTTTAGGTCAAGGAAGATTATGAGCGTACAACTGCTTTTAATGTTGACCATAACGCATCTCTTATTACCATGTCTCAATATACTTTTTCTGAATCCGAAACACCTACCTCAGAAAGCTACTTAATAGGACTCGGTCAGCGCTTAGGTATTACATCTATTTTAGTCAATATTTCTATGGAGAACATGTACGTATGTCATTAGAATCAATATAGTACCTGAAATTAAAAACGCAGCTTTTATAGGAGCACAACATACTACTTGCTGGAAAAACTTAAGGAAATGATGAGCGAACACAAAAAACTAGGAAATGACTTGGATCAAGACCATGATAGCTTGTTCTGGAGTAGAGTAATACTTGTTGTAGACCAGGAACATAGAATTGATGATCAAAGAGCATTTAGTCAAAGAAAGTTGTTTCTACTCAATGAAATGCCTAGAATACAAAAGTATTTTCAGCTTTCGCGACCACTGTCAGTCCTATTTTTAAGTACACAAGTATATGAACAAATACAAAACATATCTAGAGGCACAGACTATAAACGATGCTGTCAAAGAATTTTATGGCAAATGTTACATAGCTACAGTTTATGCGGGCGATGGGGAACTGCGACTGAAGATACTGCGAGTCAGAAAGGTACACATACTATGGTAAACATATTGACTGAAGAAGACGAGAGCAGCTCAAGTAGTGACGATGACTTTATTGGTCCTCAAGTTATAAATTATGTTGACTTTAAAGAAGTAAAGACCAAGAAACTCAAAAAACAACAAACGCAATTACAAAGACGAGTTACAAGACGCGCGTTTCAAAAGCTGAATTGCTACGATGATGACGATGGCAAAAGTGTTCCAAACAGCACTAAAGCTCACTAACTTCAACACCCCCACAGCACCAAACTTTCTGTATTTTTATCGCATACTTTATATCAACATATTAATAACATTTTGACGTTTTGATACCACTTACACTACTATCATATACATTTTATAAAATCATAAAAGTTACGCCTACCCAGTTTTTTTTTTTTTTTTTTAATTTGAAGTCTTGTCATACCTTAATGTTAATTATTAGAGACGTGCATGGCATGCATCGTTTAATTAATTCATGCTTTTAAGGTAAATTGTTTGTTTTTATTTGTTTCTATAGTATCTGTCTAGATAAAAACCAGACGAAAAAAGACTTTATATTTTTTTTTTTTTTAGATTTGCCTTCCTCAAATGGTTTGTATAGCAAAAAAGGATGTTGTATACAGTCACCACTGATACTTTTCTATAAGCAACAATAGTTATAGCTTAACTCAGGTTAGTTGTAACATAACGCCCTTGTGTTTAATTTCAAGCAGTAAAAGTACTAACCTACCTACTTGGCATTTAGAAAATGTATATAACTGTTATATGTTCCCGCAAAAGTATGGTGTTCATGGCAATAAATATATTGTTCGTGAGCCTACTGCGTTTACGCTTAATGTAAGTCCTTTTGAACTAATTCTTGCATAACTGTATGTTCGGTAGTGATTCCTGGTCAAAGCTCTCCTTTTATATATTTACATCCTCCTCTTTGCGCGACAATCTCTCAAATAACAATATCTGTAGCATGAGTATCACCCTAATCAAACGAAAAAAGTTAACTAGGAACATGCATTTTGTGTTTGCATGCTACAACAGACTCCTTATTTACATTAGGGGCTTCAACTGTGAACCTATTTTTTGTGTTGCAAAAATAGACAAAAATGCCCAAACAAACTTACAAACGCATTAACAATCCTGCCGCTTCTCGTCCTAGAGGGACTAGTCAATTAGTTCCTCATAAAAAACGCGCAATTATACCTAACATTGCCCTAATTTAGCTTCGAATATTCAAGTAAGCTTCAGGAACATATGAAGCTCACCCATATAACCTCAGTTGTCCATATTGAAAATTCTCAATACTCACTAAGGATTTTGGACCTTCATCCCTCGTAGATATAGACTTTACTTGTCATTCTTGTTGCTGATGAAGGAGCCGATATGGTAAGTGACGAAGATCGCAGTGGTCCCCACGATAGCGAGAAGAAAGAAGATGTAGACACTGTTCAAGAGAAAGTACCCATCAACCTTTCTAAGATGCTCTTCCTCGTGGGTTTTCTTGAGCTTATATAGTTGAAAAACATCATTACCATTGCCATTTTGGATGTTAATGGTAATAATTACAGGGATGTTAGAGTTGCAGAATAGCCTGACGGAATAGAATCAGACGTCTTATATGCACCATTAGATAGCTCCCTGAAGCAATCACCTATAATCGTTGTACAACACGCTTGCTATTTTACACAGACACGTATTAATAATAGCTTTTGGTATTTGATGTAAACGGATAACTATTTTTATTTTTATTTTTTCAAGTACTTATTATAACAAAGATAATGAACTTATGAAGAATTATGATTTGAATTCGAAGGAAATATTTCTGAACTATCAGGCATTGTAAAATTATTGAGTGACAAATCCAAATTGCTATTTAATACTTGGTTGTTTAAGGTATCTGGCGTCTCATAAATCATGGCAGCGTTATAATACGATAATGTCCAATCTATCATGGCATTATTTATAGAGTCACTAGAATTACCTTCTGTTCCAGATACATGTTGTAACTGGAACTGTTGAAAAGGAAGAGATGTAGGTTCTTGAGGTTGCTGAAACTGTTGATATGATGGCTGATATGATTGTGGTGCTGGTGCTGGTGGAGTTTGTTGAAATAAACGAAAGTCAAACTGCTGTCCCTGAGAACTTTGTTGATAGTTACTCGTTTGATGTGTGTTAGTCATTTGCTGTTGATCCTGAAACTGTGATGTTTTATCTTTTTGACCTTCCATTTGTCTTCGAAGAACATTAGTGTGTATCGCATACAAATCACGCACCATGAAATATAACTTATCAGCCATTGCCCATAAGTTTCTAGCCGCCTACAAAAATATTTTACATTGGTCATTTAGCAAAAAAAAAAACACAAAAAAAAAAGCTTACCAGAAGTAGTTGAAAGTAAACACCAAGCGCCTGTTTTGCCTTTTGAGCCTCATCTAGACGTGGAGAAAACGAAGCGTTCACCACAACAGTAGCAACTGTATAAGTCAAATATGTCAAGAATGGAGACATCAACTCTTTGTCCTTTCCGATCTCGTTAAGTAATACTGTAACGTTATCTACGGCGTCCATGCATTTTTTCACACTTTTATACACAAACTCCTTTAATTCAGGATGTACAGCTTCATTATCTAAGCTTTCAGCTATTACCAAAGAAGGGCGATGAAACAATACAATGATGGTGTTATAAAGCATATGCATCTAGCGTGTTTTGTTAGTCTATCAACAAAAAGTAAATTAGCAGGGATGGCTTACTGAAACAAAATTAGGATTCTTGCTACGTCTTGTATATTTTTCAAGGTTTTCTGGGGTGTTTTTCAAATGAGGTGGCAACTGTTGGTACAGATCATCAATAGCTTGGTTCAGTTTGTAAAACTCTGAGTCAGGATGGCAGGGAAGTATATGTTCATGTTTTTCTTTTCGTTTCAAGTTGACATAGGATGTTACTTTGCTAAGTAAATGAGTGGCACGTATGAAATAAGCAAAGCAGTTTAAATAAGGACGGTTCTCTAATGTAGAAGCATCCATCTTGGACGACTTAAAATCATTTGAACCTATCAACTGAGTTTCTTTCAATCCCTTCACATTTATCATAATAAACCGGCTACCGTCCAAGTTTTCTGTATAATATTGCTCATGATTAGAAGCTTCAACTCTGGCGGGCAAAAAGGTACTACAAAATTTTTCTGGTAAACTGGAAGGTCGGCCAGTAGCAGCGCTTGAAAACCTATTACATGATTAATAAGACAATTCGGAGATAAAACTCTCTTTGGCAATAGTTTACTTGTCAATTGAAAAGATAGACCAAAACAATCCGCGACGAACTTCAAGCATAGTAAGCCTATCGACCTTTTGATCGCCTTTAAAAGCAATATCGTCACTTGTGTCTTCGTGTAAATTAAGCTCCATGGCCATTCTAATGACTATGCCAGTATACATCCAACTCCTTGGACCGCGGCCACAGCCGTACTCATGGAGAGCCAACAATACAAGGCCCTGAAGGTGTGGTATAGTTGGCTCATCTATCACTTTAATCATCATTGCCCGGGCTTTTTCAGCATAGGATTCACCGGCATGCCAAGCAGGGTTTTCTTTGATATCTGGGCGATCAGAAAATCTTTTAAAATATTATTAATTCATTGGCTTTCAAAATAAATAAAAAAAAACTAATTACCGGGAACAAGCAGCAAGCAAACAAAGAATCAAAAAATCAGGGCACTTCCTCTCCTTTATGTCATTTCTTAATGTTGCCTCGTCAAAGATAGGGACTGAGTTAAATAAGTATCTAAAAAATAAATCAACAACATGTTCGATCACATGAAGAGGCGGTAACAGTTCTTGGCTGTAATCCATTTTAACAGCTGGATGTTGGTGTCCATTTAACATGTGTGCAGGCGGAGAAGGAAAATTCGATGAAATACTCGAGAAAGAAGTAGGTGAATTTGTATCATGAATGTCATCTGTCGAGAGTCTATGAGGTGTATGCTTGTTTTTAGGTGTGAAAACTGAATTACTATTAGAAGCAGGTATATTGTCGTTTGAATTACTAAGGGTTGATAAGTTTGGTGTAACGATTGAGTGTGGCTGTTGCTGCTGGTCTGTTTCGCTACTATTGCCTTCTCTATCAACTCTGGCTTCTGTATTGTCTTCAGTATCTGCTTTGAAACTATTATTCTGGTCATAATCGGCAATATCATTTTGCAGCTTTTCTGCAGCTTCAGGTAACAAGATTTGCTCCATTTTTGCTAATCGTTGCTCGAGCATTTCAATGTATCCTTGTCGTGGTCCACGCTTTTTGCTGCTTGTGCTGTAAGTACAAGTGTTATTAAGTCTGACACAGTTTCCACAAGTTGGTTTTTCTCCATCACATTTTATCTAATTTGAAAAAAGTATTAACAAAATCTGTTAGAGTGAAATATAAGTGCTCTGCTTTTATGCTTTATATTTTTTTTTTTTTACTGCGGAGAGCGTTAGTTTATGGTCATGTTAAATTACTTTTTTTCTGCGGCATAATTCGCAGGCTTGAGTTAATCGTTTTCGCTTGTTTTCGTTTTCTCGAGTTTTGTTGTTTGAAGACATGTTTTACAAATGAAATGAGGGTAAGGAAAGGGACATGAACAAACTGATTTGGCGAATCAATATAGAAGGTGAAAGAAGAGCAAAGCCATGTAGTGGTTGCTGCTAACGTTTCAAATTCCGCATTAGCCAAGGATTTTTTTTTTTTTGGGTTGTCAAACACAGTGAGTCAATACAAGTCCCAAACATGAAGCAAATAGACTATTGCTTATGTAATGATACCAAATAAGACCTATGTTAGTTACCTGCAGAAATGTACTATACTCCTAAGTTGAACTTGACTACAACAACAGGCTATTTCTAGTAGCAATAATATCTAAGTGGGAGGGAAGGAATTATAGCCAAGAATGTACTGCCATCACGTTCCTGGATATATATTAGGCTACAATAGGACTCCTTTTTTTTTTTTTGACAGGTATATTCAAAATTAAACACCTATAACTACTAGATTTCGCTATGCACACTATAGAATGTTTTTATTGATTAAAAGAATTAGGTGAAATAAAGGATTAACTTTTATAGTTTTTTGACATCTGATTTTTTGACAAACAGAGCATATAGGGGCTTTGTTCTAAAGTAACGTACGCCTTTGTATGTACCGTCTGACAAGCCAGCTATTATATAACAGTTAGAGAATTGATAAAGATTAATGTTTGGTTTAGTTACCTTGAGCGTCTAGTTCTAATCCCACCCATTCTTCTTGCTCACCTTGAAGTTCACCAACATATCTGACAGTAGCAACAATAGGTAAAGGCCGTTTTAAGGTAACAACTCTACAACCAATAGTAATAAGAGAGTCCAAGTGACTATTTACACTGCAAGAATCGGAGCTCTGACCTGAAGAGATGCTACTACGATGGTTATTGGATGTGTTGAAACTTTCTGATCTACTGAATAAGCCTTTAATACGAGCTAGTCGTCTCACCAGATGAGCATCAGGCATAGACCAACGTCTATTGGAAAGATCTTCCCGTCTAACAAATTCGGGTGATCGAGGTCTAGGTGGGGTTTCAGGAATATTAAATCTGATTGCTGATCTTCTCACTTTTTGTCTCTCCTCGTTCTTTTTTTGTCGCTCTGCTAATTCTTCTTGATAATCCATTCGGGTTTGAGTTTCCATAGAGAGTAACAGGTCCAAGTCTCCTGCTGAAATGTCGCTTAGTTTTTTTGATAGTTCACTAGACTCTTGATTGGTATGTGTTGTCACGCCAGGCTCTGAGCTGGAAAGAGGAGGTGTTGGAGGGCGTTCTGGGTACTGTCTAGCAGGACGTAGTATACCGCTTTTCTCAGTTGAAGAACTAGTGTGCGATGAGTTGTTGACATTTTGATGTCGATGTTCTCGAATCAAAACTGAATCGTCAATATCTCCTGTGGACTGAGTTTTTCGCAAACCCAGTGTAACTGTAGGGGAGAATTTCTTTTTTAACTTTTTCAGATTAACTAGAGGCATTTTTATAAAAAGAAAATGGAAGAGGGAATAAACTGGATTTTTCTCTTTTTTATATAGCTATGAGGTTATGAAGGGGTAGAGGCTTTTTTTTATTAGGAAAAATATTAGATTGTTCAACAAATTTTTGCAAATTCAAGCATGAATTCTGATTTGTTGTGTATGTAAAAGTGATAGTCTTAAAAGCACACTGTATATATGTACATATATCTATAACTTGGCGTTTTGACTTAAAGCCAAACTATTTGAATTTGGCTCTTTTGTTACCTATAATGTTTCTCTTTTTTTTTTAAAGTATTTTACAAAAAATGTAGTATCTATATTGCTTGTGAGCATATTTTAGATGATCAGGCCTACGAATAAAACAGTTTTTAACGGAAGTCTATAATCAGGCATACTAATAAACATCTCCAAAAGAATCACGACCCTTTATTTTTCTTGTCAAGCTCTCCTTTATCAATCAATTAGCTTGGTGATGTGTAATTAAACTGCTGATGTCATTATATGATTAACTGTAAGATCGCTTTTTAATTCAAATATAACCCATTGATCAGCTAAGATTATGAAAAGGGGGTAAACCAACTACCAATAATATCCACAACTGAACTCCTTAATCTTGGGACAATAAGTAATGTGGTCATTATCATTTATAATTAATAGCTATAACAATATACAACTCTTCTTGAATCTAATTTTTAACAAATGGTATTACCAATGAACGCATTGACGAATAGCATATCATTATCGCTGGTTACTTTATTTTTTATTGGACCCCTCGCGCTATTGCTTTAATTTTATCTTCATGCTACAATATTCAACAAATAAAAAGTGTATCTACACGATTTACATCCCTTTAAAAGCTATCTCCATATATATACAAAGACTCTCTAAAACACAACCGCTTCACTTATTGGTGGTATTTTTGACCCTCATATGCCCATTGGTATCTGAAACGAATGCATGTATTTGCAAGATGATATTGGTAGCTAGTAACCAACCCAGCATACCGTGATATGTTGAGCAATGGTCTCGTCGACTGATCACAGACGTCTTCTGCTGAGCAAAGTTGAAACCTTACTGGTTATTGTGTGGCAGCACTTCTAAACCCAGTGTTTACGTCCCAAACGAATATTTACGTACCCAGTGACTTCATGTGGAGACACCTCCGAAAAACCTGAGCCTCTGTCTCCAACTTTTAACAAACAACCTCCTTTTGGCTTCCTCCGCCAGACACTTTGACGGTCCGCCATATCCCGGCTTAATATTTTCAAGATTGATTTTCTCCATTAGGCACAGTGAACAACCTCCTGAAACTCCCCCTCATTGTACCAATCTAATATTTATTGTCATACTTCTCCTTCCTTTTTGCGCATCAAAAGTTTTTTCTAGAATTCCTATCCTCTTTCTACTTAACCACCACGCGGACAGTGATATACTTGTTTTAAATAATCTTTAATCGTAACTAAACAAAGTGTTGTTTTTGACCTCAAAGTAACGATATATGTATTTGTTATAGTATCAATAAAGTTTTGGTAGCGAAGACATATAACAGCAGAGTGTAATTTGTTATACAAAATGGGACGTGATACTTTTATTCGATTCCCCCCCCCCTTTTTTTTTTTTTTTTTATCCGGTTGTGATTTATGGTAGTATGGACAGTTTATAATAATATGTTTAAAAATAGAGGTGAAAATTATGTAAGTCAAAAACCAAACCCTCGGACTTATGGTAACGGCGCTGTCGGAATGATACAAGGATGATTAGCATGGCCCCTGCACCTGCACCAGTACGTTGTTGTTTACAAATTATTATGCGGCTGTTTTTATATAATGAAGCATAAAGTTTACCTTTGTGAAAATCTCTCTATCTTTGATAAAAGATGACTAGTTTTTGTATTCATATGATATTGTACGAACAATAAGAAAAGATTTGTGTTTAGTTTAACCTTCAGGGTATTACTTGTAATTTAATATTGCATGTGCAATGTAACAATGCACTAATGTTAAAAAAAAAAAAAAAGTCAAATCAAAATTGTTTTATCAAAATTTGGTTAGGCGTTTGTTACATCTTATGTTACTTTTTTAAGCAATAAACCCTGTTTTTGGTATCATTATTTAGTAATTTTTTTTTTTTTTAGACAAGTTCACCGCTCCTAATCTTCGTATCATAGGAACGAAATTGCTTAGTGATTATTTAATGTAGTGTTACTAGGACAATGCTTTTGCATGGACTCTTGTCATCGATCAAATGAAAAACAAACACTGGATACTACCTTATTTGTGATTGGGAAACCTTAAATGAGTTTTATATAGAATTATTGCCGGATTTCTAGATCCGTGGTCAAACTGAATATATTGTACATCGGAAGAGTTGACAAGATTCCATGTTTGTCAACCGTTCACGATTTTCGATTTGTCTAACTTGCAAGCTATAATCAAAGCTCATAGATGCGAGCCTTTTTTTTTTTTCGTGCGTCTTTGTTATTTTTTTTTTTTTTTTGTGCATATATGAGAATAAGGGGTAGGGGAATGAGGAGAAAGAGGGGTCGCCAATAAACGTAAAATCATGATACAAATTGCGGTTATTATCTCTCGCTGTGAGCAGGAAACGGTTAAGGAAATTAATACGCACAATACGAGTCCCTTAAATTATTCAAGTGTTATAAGATCAAAGATTCCAGACTGAGATATAACATCCTTTATAATTCAAAGTACGTTTGAAATAAAATAATAATGCGAGAGATATCAATGCATAATTTCGCAGCTAGTCAGTGTTTTGGAAATTGCGCTAAAAAAAAAAAAAAAAAAAAAAAAAAAAAAGGTCATCATGTTTGAGCTAACAATGGAAACGAATCAATAAAATAATAATGTGCACACACAAATATTGTTCAAACTTTAATTTTATGTAAATAATAGTCACCTTATTTATCGTACACAAGCAACTTTAAAATAATATATAAACAACCATTAACTCTTATTTGTTATTATTTTCTTTTTTTTTTTTTTTTTTTTTTTTTTTTTTTTTTTTTATTAGTGTCCAATGTAAGTATAGTGGTTTTTATTTTTTTTTTCTTATATTCTTTTCTTAATATAATGCCAAACTTAGTACAGTTAATGGAAGAAGAAACCTCTTACAGTACAATTTATCCTGATCAGCAACAGAATTGGGACCTTAATTCTGATTTTGAGCAAATTCAAGAGCAGCAGGCTTTGAACGTCCTCACGCTACCTCATTCAGAGCGTGGAATTGCAGGCTTTGTGTCAAAATTATACCAGTAAATCCACTAATTAAAATTAAAAAGAAACCTATTGTAGACTAACTAATACTATTAGGTGCCTTCAATCGAGTGATAGCAACCCAAAATATGTCAGATGGTGTAGGCATAATGGAAAGGACATGTTTGTTATCGACTGTATTCCGGGTAAAACATTAAATTAAAATTTTTTTCTCTCAAACTCATATTTTTTATAGAGTTTACGAAGGTCGTATTACCGCGACTATTTAAACATTGTAAATTTCCTTCGTTTGTACGCCAACTAAATGTAAGTTGACAATAGTATATATAAAAAAAAAAAAAGACTTGCAATCTGACTAAAAGACAATATATATAGATTTATGGATTTCAAAGAGATACTGATGCAAGAAAATCAAAAGATACAAAAGACAAAGACTCTTGTAGATGGTATCACCCTTATTTTAGACCTAATAGACGTGACTTGTTCCATTTGATACGAAGAAAAGCTATACGTTATTCAAGAAAAAAGTCCACAAAACCTTCTATTGAAGAAGACCCAGATACGATTTTAACTATCTCTGGCGACGACGAAGAAGAAGAGGAACTAAACCAAGAAAATCTTCTTTATGTAAATAATAATAATGAAGCTTCGTCGCCAGTTTCACCTGTAATTCAGCACACAGACGCTCTATATTCAAGCTTAAATCATGAAAATGAACAAGAAGATGTGAAACAAAATACCAATATTCTATTAGAAAGTGACTCTCATCATGTATTATCGGACAATGATGCATTTCAGCAAGAAAATACAATATTTTCGGACCAGCAGGAAAATCCAATTTTTTCAGAAAACGATGCACATATTCTCGCAGAAAACGATGCGATACAGAATAGTAGTTTTATAACACCGGATGAGACCGAAAGTTATAACCCCTACATGGATCCTTCCTTAATTCACAATGAACCATTTTTACATATTCAGAACCTGGAACTTCAATTACATCAATTAAAATTGAAATATGATAGAACTGAAGAATACTTTAAAAAACAGCTTCAAAATGCACATATTCATATAAATCAACAACAACGACGTATTCAAGAGTTGGAATATGCTCTTAGTGCTACAAAATCTGTGAAACAGGAAACACAAACAGGTGGTTACATAGACACAATGACCAATTCGTTGATGCACGGAAACTATATTCCAATTCATGCTCCCAACATGAATCAGCAATTATACGCACAACAGCAACAATGGCTATATTCACATCAACAACCACAACCACCACTACAACAACAAAACAATCATTTATTCAAATACATGTAATTACTTTCTGCTGGCAGTTAAAAATCAATAATATGATGGTGTAAAAAAAAAAAAAAAAAAAAAAAATAACCTCCCTCTCCCTCCATTCTACTCTCCCCCTTTTATGTTTGTATGCCCTAATAACTTATGATCTATCTCTTTTTTGTGTTTAATTCTTGTACATCTTCCTCTCTCTCTCTCTCTCTCTCTCTCTGGTAAAATAAAATAAAAATAAACTTGGTAATGCAATATGTGAGTGGAACATCCAAATGGTAATATTTCAGTCCAATTTAACCTAATGTCGTACATAGTAGGCACAGAAATAACCTTAAGATATTTATAATTTTACATGAGATTAATTGTAATAGTTTTGAGTATATAAGTTTTAGGTAATCAACGTGAATGTTAAGAAACTTCAATTAGTATTGCTTGAATTAACTCGAAGGCAGCAACAATGGACGCGTCTCAGTCTCATTCTTTATCTTCGGTATAGTTTACCAATACAATGACATACTCACAAGAATGTGTTAGTCTTTTATAAGACGACAAACCGATGAAATGCTTTATATGGTAAGATTATCGATTGTCTTTTTTTTTGACGTGCAAATACTTTCCTAAAAAAGGTTTTAATATTCTGCTAAAAAGTGGTTTCAGAAACTCTTTTACATATTGGTTAAGGGGAAGATGGTATTAAGGGAAGATTACGGTAAGACTAATTCTTGAAGCAACCAGCCCAATAATAACAAACCAATCAAATTTCTTAAAATATACCGTGTGAGAGCCGACTATATTCTGCAAACTCGAGCTCTTTGTCAAGATATAGCATTTTGTCATTATTCTACCATTTGACCTAGAAATTAGCTCTAACGCAAAACACAAAGAATGCTAAGCTAAAAAGGGAATAATGATATCCTATAACTAACAGTCTATTATTATACTATCGCATAGCCTTCTGTACCATACCACTTCAGCATATATATTATATAACTAAGCTAATCTTACCAGTGGGTCTTGTTGTAAACACATATACCTTGAATTACATAAATAATAAATTAAGTAATCCAATTGATGTATACAAAGTTATGAAACAAAATACACTTCGGAACTTCAATTAGTTATTATTGTGATCTAAAGGATAGCGTAGCAACGGATGCCTTACTTGAATCTTTATATATTTGAATTAGAATCATTTACATAATAATATGAGAGGGAATGCTAAATAGATATAATAACAAGATCATAATAGTAAATCAGATAACAGTTATAATCTTCAAATCTAATCCATTAAATGAAACCAAGATCAAACTCAGGTTTCACTGTACTTTCCAAATATCAGGTCAGAGTCTCTAAGACATCGCTAACAGAAATAAGAAAGATACAATCATAGAAATGGAACGATAAATAATACAATAACCCTTTAGTCGTATGATTGATGAACTGATTGTAGTTTCACATCGTTTAATATAAATAGTCTTAGTTAATTGTTCTTTTGTAAAACTTAGCTTTATTTTTTCTAATAAACTTAACCCATAAGGGATTCTCAAGTATTTCCTTTTTCGTCTATATATTTGTTAATCTCTTACCTGCACAACAGGTCTGCAAGTAGTTATATTCTTAATCTAAATGCGTATGATTCCTCAGTTGGCTCTTTGTTATAATTATATCGACTAGTTACCCTTGTGATGAGTATGTAAACTAGTCTCCAACAGGCTGCATCAATTTAACTCTATAACTCTAACTGCTCACAATACTTGCATGAGGTTGCGTGGAACTAGTAATTACTTCCGGTCCCACCCTAAATTCTCATCCATAGCTTATCCTGTAGTAGAGCAATAACTATAGGATTAACCCTACTTTAACGCCCTTTGTTGTCAACATGTATAATTAAACGGTCAGCAAAAACATTATAAGGAACTAACTTGGAATAAAGAACAATATCAACTAGGGTTGATTGGCAACACAGACATTCTTCTAATATCTTCATCGCTACTTTTGAAAACCTTTACTGATGTATTTTACGTGTTAAATCAATAAGACGTTGTGACTGCTAGAAAAAAGCCTTAATACATGAAGAAAAAAAACCGAGCAGCAGAAGATTTTTATCTACTTACACAACCGTGCGTGAATGACATTCAGGCTCTTCAATTGAAGGCTTTGATTCTCCTATTATTATGTAATGTTAAAGAATTTAAAGCCAACAAAATATGACAGAACATTACATTGTTGAACATAAAAAAGAGGGCAATCTCCTCTAGAGGGTACCGGTCGCTTGTAAATTGTTAAAGTTATTCATAGACGAGTCAGAGCCAAAGGAGTGCCGTATAAAAGGCTTGAAAAAGACGATATCTGCATATATCTTTGCACTATAATAGTACGTATAATCATGATGTCATTAAAAAGACAGACGCGTTTTGTTTGTTCTTCGTCGCCATAGAATCGTCGAGAAGAGTATATTCAACGTATATCGCTTCTATTGTAAATCTACATTATTTTAATGCTTGTCTTTTTCATGGCATAGATTATTAAGTTTCACTTGATTGATTTCGGTATATTCGGAACGCTTGCCCCACCCCATAAATTATTTAGATGATTAATATAGGTTTCTATTGATTTCTGTCTCGTTTTAAATCAACAGCCTTCACTCTATAGCTCAGGAAACTACCACGTCAACCTAAAAAATACAACAATAACCGACCCTATTGTAGGCCGCATCATAATTGATAATCAGTCTCCGTACTTGTTGAGCTAGAAAACTGTCAATAAAAATCGCCTTATGTAAAATTTTCGACTGAATAATCTAGTTCTGCACTGCTCGCCGAAAGTAACGCAAAAATATCTCGTTTACCGTTTGCGAAAATTAGCTCCGCTGTGTACCTCACCCCCTTTTCTTCTTAAAGTATCGGGCAACTGATCCTTCAGACAAAGGTGGCTATTGATTATTAATTCAAAATTTATAATGCTTGGGTTTATGCGAAAAGTACCGTTACCGGTAGTTAGGATTTTAAACTATGAGAAATTTCCTTGTTTGAAGTTCTATGATTCAACCACCACCCCCCCTTATTTCTATGGCAACTCGTCTTCTGATTGGCTAGATTTTTGTACCTAAAAAAATTTGATGTATTTTAACCCCATTATCTTTTTTCATTATTTATTTTTTTTTTTTTTCTTCTTCTTCATCATCTCATCTTTAAAAACAAGATTTAACAATGACTAGACGTGGTAAGTGATTTATGAGCCGAGAGAAACAATTGATTTATTTTGTTTCGCGTAAGAAATAAAAATCGCGGTCTAACAATGAATTTGTACATAGACGCTTATATTGCTGCTGCCGTTCGTACTCCTCTTGGTGGATTCAATGGTTCTTTAGCTTCTTTGTCTGCTACTAAGCTCGGTTCTATTGCTATTGAAGGTAAAAAAAATAGAGCTTTTTATGGACACAGCGAAGATATTAATATTTATTTGATCTTGCGCAGCTGCTGTTAAGAGAGCCAACTTACCTGTCGAAGCCGTTGAGGAAGTTATCTTTGGCTGTGTTTTACCTGCTGGTCTCGGCCAAAATCCTGCACGTGTTGCTGCCCTTGGTGCTGGTCTCCCTAACGAAACCATCTCTACCACTGTCAACAAGGTCTGTGCTTCTGGTATGAAGGGTAAGTTTTACTGCTTAATTTCGTACAAGCCAAAATTGGAACGCTGAACATTTTTATTAGCTGTCATTTTGGCCGCACAAAGTATCATGCTTGGTAACTCTGATATTATCGTTGCCGGTGGTATGGAATCTATGAGTAACACTCCTTACTACTTGCCCAAGCAACGTTTTGGTTCCACTTACGGTAACACAGAAGTTGTTGACGGTATTGTCAAGGATGGTCTTACAGACGTCTACAACAACTACTTGATGGGTGTTGCTGCTGAAGAATGTGCTGTTGAACACGAAATCACTCGTGAACAACAAGACGACTATGCCATTCAATCTTACAAGCGTGCCCAAGCTGCTTTTGCTGCTGGTAACTTCAAAGAAGAAATTATCCCTGTCACTGTCTCCGGTGGCCGTGGTAAGCCCGACCGCGTTGTTGAACAAGATGATGAAGTTTCCAAGTTAAATGAAGAGAAGCTCCGTGCCGTTCGTCCCGCTTTCCAACCCAAAAACGGTACCGTCACAGCCCCTAACTCATCACCTCTCTCTGATGGTGCTTCTGCCCTTATCATTGTCTCTAAAGAAGCCGCCGAAAAATACAACCTTCCTTTGATTGCCAAGATCCACGGCTGGGGTGAAGCAGAACAAATCCCTGCCAAGTTCACCACATCTCCTTCTATTGCTATTCCTAAGGCTCTCAAGAATGCTGGTTTGACTGCTGAAGACATTGACTTTTACGAAATCAATGAAGCTTTCTCTGTTGTTGCATGTGCCAACAAGAAAATCTTAAACATCCCCGACGATAAGATGTAAGTGAATTTACCTTTATAACGTAAGGGTCATTACTGACTTTTTTATAGTAACGTTTGGGGTGGTGCTGTTGCTATGGGTCATCCTTTGGGTTGTTCCGGTGCCCGTATCATTGCTACTCTTTCTTCTGTTTTGAAGAGTAACAATGGTAAATACGGTGTTGCTGGTGTCTGTAACGGTGGTGGTGGTGCTTCTGCCATTGTTATTGAACGTTTGTAAAGAGAAAAAAAAAATTAACCAGAAGCGACGATATCAAGAAGAAAACTACATAAGTGCATACATTTGTCATACTCTTTTTCTTTACTATTTATACTTTAATGCAAAATAAACATGTTTTTTATAAAAAGAAAGAATGATATAGTAGATAAGTGCAGTATTTTATCTTTTCGAGCATCGAAATAGGTAGGCATGTTTATAACCAGAAGAATGGTATTTTTGCTGATCAAAACCAAGAAAAATTTATAAAGTGTGGCTTCAACTCTATTAAGCCAAAGTAACATTTCAGCGCCTATATTTCTTTATAAATCCAAAATTTTAAAAATAAACTCTTCCTTATTTTATCATAAACAAATAAAAATCCTGGCAAAGCCCAGTTTAAATATTTTACCCTATATTTAATTTGCCACTGTCTTTTTACTCTTTCTTACTTACTTAAATTATATATACCATTATAGAATAAATGTTGGAGCAAGAGAGCGCTGCTTGGCTCACATATTGTATCATATTTGGCTTGATTTCATTAATTTTACTAGCACAATCATTCCTTTACCGCCACATTATACCATTCACGCTATTTGCTATAATAACGGTATGCTCTCACCTTTATATAACTTTCACACCATATTATACAGAACCAGATATAGCATGGAGAGACCAAGAGCCAGTCTTAAATCAATTACCGATCGCGTCAATTCTGATATTTGGAGGAATAATAAATTGGCAATTTGAATACTTGAATTTTATCAACACAGCATACACCAACTATAAGAGATGGGGCACTTTACACCCAGTCATAATAACAGACTTAAAATCAGACGACTCACATAGTGAAAAATCAATGCTGTCAAGTAGAAGTAGTCGAGACGACTACGAAGACATTGAGTATGTAGATGTTTTACTATCGCCACCGAAACCAGTCATGCTTTTAGGCAGAAAGACGCTTTGGTCATATATACTTATGCTTGTAATATATGCGTTTGCTGAATTTGCATTTCTTATTTGCATTTTGGCTGTTAGTGATCCTCAAACAACAGTGTTATCCTCAGCCATATGTATCACAGTCATGTCTTTGCCCACAATACTAAATTTTATAGCGATTGTGAACACATGTATCAAGTGCCACTCTACACATTTACTTCGAATGATGGACCAAATCAAAAAGGATTTAATGACCCTTTTCTTGATATCTTTTCTATTCATGATAATAATGACAAGCACAATGGCTTTCTCCTGGGTTGCTTACTCTTCCCAAGATGTCAGAAGAAAACCACTTACGGATGGAGTCGACTATACAAACTGGATCGTTCTTAAAGCTTTTTTGTTTTATATACCTTTATTTTTTTTATTTTTATGTTGTATAATTAGATGTAAAAACCTGAAATTGATCTATTGCAATCAGCAACAGCACATAATAAACAGCGGTAAGATTTAGTTGCTTAAAAAATCTGTCCTTTTTATTTTTTTTAAAAAAAAAAAAAAAAAAGATCTTTATCAATTAAGACAATGGTTGCTCTAATGGACATTACATTTCTTGGTACTGGCAGTGCACAGCCGAGCAGTACCAGAAACCACCAAGCGATCGCCTTGAGGCTTGACGGTGACATTTGGTTATTCGATTGCGGAGAAGCAACACAACATCAGTTTCAAAAAAGCAACTTGAAGATGGGCAAAGTGACAAAAGTATTCATTACACACATGCATGGCGACCATTGTTTTGGTCTAGCACCTCTTCTTTGCAGCATGACTGATAACTTGAACCCCAATAATGCCTTGTCCGTAAAAGATCGCGAATCACAAATCCCTATAGATATATATGGACCAACACCTCTACGAACATGGCTACGAACAACTTTGAAATCAACGTACTCCAACTTGGGCAGACCGTATCGTGTTCATGAGTTGTTAAATGAGAACGATCCAGAAGATCTCAACGAGAATCTCCATAACAACGAGCTTCCAGGGGAAAATATCAGGATTGAAAACAATTCGTTTACCCTTCCGTTATATCAAGCAGGCGACAAAGGCTATCGTGTGCGGGCTGCACCTATAACTCACTCTATTCCTTCCCTAGGCTATGTTATTCGTGAACCAGATTGGCCTGGAAAACTGAACGATCTTGTACCTTTTATCAAGAAAAATACTGCGGCATTAAAAGAAATTGGGGTTAAGAACCCTATGAGCATCCTCGGCCAAATACAGCGCACGAATGAGCCTTATATGCTGCCTGACGGACACGTATTAAAACCACCGCCTCTTCGTCGAGGTCGTGAAATTGTTATCTTGGGAGACACAAAAGATCCTTCACTTATTGCATCACTTACGGATTCGCCTACTTTACTAGTACACGAAGCCACGAATGCCCTTACTCAGTTGGACACGTTGAATGTAAAAGAAGGCTTGCCGCTACCAACGTTTCAGGAGATAGAAGAGAGAACAAAAGATCATGGGCATTCAACTCCACAAATGGCTGGTGCATTTGCGAAAAAAATCAATTGCCAAAAATTGATCCTGACACATTTTAGTGCGAGATATAAAGGTGATGAAGAACAAGAGTCTTTGGATATTATGGAAGAAATTAGGCAACTAGCTGTAGAGGTGTTTGATAATAGAGAAAAAGATGTATACTGTGCTAGAGATTTGTGGTCTTTTGATATTAAAATGGAATAAATACCTTGTCAAATAATACAATATCTTTTGATTTGTTTTCGCTAAACGACGTTTATTGTCTTGATTCTGATAATTTGATTTACAGGCTGTTGCATTCTCTTGCTAAATGACCAGGCTAAAAAGACAATTATTATCATTGGCTGTTTTTGTATCCTTTACTTCTTTCTTATTACCTTATTGCATTTATAGCACATAAATGGTTGATATGATTCTCTCTTGCTGTATGCTTGACTTCTGCTTTTTCTAAAGCTATCAAATTCATCTGCTTTTGAATTGCTACCTAATCCCATATATCTGTTTTCTTTGGAGACTGGTGGGTCGTAGTTCATATTACTGCTATTATTCGATCCATAGTAGGCATTGCTACTGTATGGAGGTGGTGATCTACTACGACTTCGACTATATCGTCTTCGGGTGTATCCCGAAGGACTTCTACCTCTTCTGGGAGGTGATCTCTCTCGTCTTCTGGGCGGACTTCTTCCTCTGTTTGGTGAAATTCGACGTCCGTGAGGGGGGCTGCGACTACGGCTTCTACTGTAACTTCGACGGCGATGATAACTAGGGCTTCGACTACGGCTCTGGCGGACATTTCCCCTAGGAGGTGATCTTCCACGTCGTTCTTCTCTGCTAGTCGATCTACGCTTATACTGCTCTTGTCGGGCAATAGCATCGCTCTTTCTTTGTGCAGCTGCGTTCATGTAGCGATCCAAATAGCCTTTCTCCCATCCTTGTGCATCGATACGACTCTCGTTCTTATCATCGAGCAAAACATCATCAGAATTAGATAAATCGAGCCCTTCATAGAATTCCTCGACTGCTTCGGTGATTTCTTTAGTTGGTAATGGGCGAGGAAAAGGCACCTTTATATCTGATGGGTCAATGGGACTGTAATTCTCGCTCTAAACAAATACGATAAAAAAAAAGTCAAATCAATGACGCATAATCATCCTACCTTTGCTAAAAGCATTAAGCCTGCTGGTAACTGATGATATGGCTTTTGAGGTGGCGTTGGAGGCAGAACTGTGCTGGGCGGAGGATTAGTCTGTTGAAATTGATTTCCAGGTGCTGGTTTGGGATGATGCATAGGATTAGTGTACTGTTTATAACTGACGGCTGGAGAAGACGTAGGAGAAATATAAGAAGGCTGCTGATATGAAGGTCGAGACGAGTATTGTTGTCCAGGCATTTGTGGGGGAGGTTGGTACTGTGGGGCTGTATACGGAGAAGATTGATGTTGTGGTGGTGGTTGTGGCCTGAATATCGCTGGTTGCATAGTTGTTGGTGGAGGTTGTTGTTGTTGATAAGACATCTGTTGCTGATTCCGGCGATATGTTGGTGGATCGATAGGAGGTCTGTTTTGTTGTTGCTGATCAGCGTAATTATTTCCAACCACGTCCCGCTTAATACTGCTTATGATACTCGATTCAAACACTTGTTTATCACCCCAGAATGTAATTACCTAAAATAAAAATGTAAATATTATGGGCGTATGAGAAATTCCAGTAAAAAAAAAAGTTACTTTCAAAATTTTGGCCTGTTGCTCAGGGTTTTGTGCCGCATTATATGCCAGTTTCAATAAAGGAACTAAGAGTGGTAACATGGCATCTCTCATCCATGTCATTTGCTTGCGGGCTCTGTATAGTGAATATATATTAGCAACGTTGATGAGTTACGGAAACACGACTTGTTGGTGGCAAATTACGTATGAAATAAAATATCATTAAGCAAATAAATCATGTGTATTCTGTCCTCTGGTCCAGTCCTAGATTTCGATAAAGCCAATATATACTCCATTAAGACAGCGGCATGAACTGGTGTTTGGCAGTGATCAAACACCCAGGTTTTTCCAGACTACTGTACATTAATACCAAATTTCAACTTGAACAGGCTATCAAGTGGTTACCTCAATGTTTGCTTTTGAACATTCTCGCATGATTATGTGCAGAATCACACGAAAATCTTCAACATTCTTTTTATTTAAATTCTTGGAGCTTCCGTCCAACATTACTTGACAAAGTTTTTGAAAGCTTGCAGCAGGGGTGTTATCCGGCTCTTGAGAATAAGGATATACGTTCATGGATATTATTGAAGTAGAAAAAAAAAAAAAAAAAAAAAAAAACAAGACGATCAAACTTTAATTAATTTTGAAAACTGGCAAGTCGTGACCGCGTCCCCTCTATTATGAAAGACGCGCTTTATGATTAATTAAATATTGCCTTGCATACGTCAACAGAGTGCTATACTTTTACAACCATTAGCGAATTCTTTAGTCATAATAAAAGCAACATTGACCTCAATTGACAGAATAACACCAGCATAAGCGTTAAAACTTTAATTTGCCATGCTTGCTTGTAAGATTGATAGTAGCACTATACAATATTAATATATGCATATGAAAGGAGGCACAATCTCCAAAGAAAAATCTTTTCTTACACTTCTATCTATAATTTGATTGATTATTGCAGTTATTGCTGTATTCACATATGTATTGTAAGTTAAACCAAACAAAAGTTGTAAATATAGAGTGAGAAATATAGTGGGCTATCTAGAAATGGAAGAAAACACCACTAACATTTAGGAGTATGCATATCGACTAAGGCATTTTGATAGGCATAAATGCTATCAACTGCTTCTCTGCTATTCTCAAATTGACTATCTTTTGGTTTTTAGTATCTTTTTTTTTTTTTTTTTACTGAAATATTCATCATGAACGCTAATAAAACAGAGAAATTTAACCCCACGTATAATCAAGCTCTATAAGATCCATAGACAATTCATTTGTTGCGTGGCACCTCACTATCTTTTCCTTGACGTTGTTTTCATGAGGAAGATTGTGCTGCTTATAAATTTTATAACTTTCTTGAACTGTCCCTCACCTACTCTCTTGTTACCAACTCTCCCAAAAGCAAATGCTAACAGCATTTATATTTGTTTATTTAATATTGTAGTTGGGAATTAGGGTGTTACCCTGCTGTGGGAAAACACTATTGTCCCATAACTCATATTTTGTCAGCGTTTTATACTTGAGGGTGGTTCTTTACACCATATCATGCAGTTGGTCGCTTAATTTACTCATGGTAGTGTTCCGGAGAAAAAATAGCGCCTTTCTAAAGGGTATATGAGTGAAACGTCTAAACCTTGTTATTCTCACGATAAAACAAAATAAGGGTTCAAGGGTAAGTATGCATTAGCTTATTTTGGTATAACAGATAGTATGAAATGGAAGAGTGTTGCTATCATTATTCCCGCGATTAATAAATAACTTCAATACCTTTCAACGAATGCTATTCTATGCTCAATTTTCCTAATAATATCAATGGCGGTAATGTAAATATGGATTATAATGCTATTCAATCTTTTGATAGTACTATTGAGCGAAAAGAAGTAACAACAGTAAGCTGCATATTTCTGGTCTTATTCTCACTTGAGAAAAATAGAGGAGAATTGCTTATTTACGTACGCTTTTAACATTCAAATAAATTAGCTTGTATAAATAACAATATAAACAATATATTGTATATAAACGCTGCATCTTTCAGTATGATGGTACTGAAAGCTAGTCATATTATTTAAAGAGTACGCCTTCCACTAAGGCAATCAAAAAAACGCGTATTAGGATTTGATTATTCCAGTTATTTTAGAACTACTAACTTTTATGAAAAAATAAAAACACCATGATGATAAATAAATTTGTGTTGATAGCCTTAAAAAAGAGTACTTGTTCTTGTTTATAATTAAGTTAGGGCTTTATTTCACGCACAATACTATATACTTTTTTATTGGTTTTTTTTTTTTATATGAACATCATTGATTGTTTACTGTCAGTTGTTGAACAAAAGGTTTTAACTCTTTAATAAAAATACTCGGTATACAATGTAACGAGAAAACTTCCTGCACGTAGTCTTTAAAAAATAGTTTGTTATACTGTTCTTTAGTTTGACTAATAATATTTTATTACTATGCTATTAGACGTGCCATTACTTAAGTTGAAATAGCCGCTGCTTGTAAAATGTAATAAGGAGCTAATCTCTATCACTATGCCTTCAGTTTTCTATCGACAAAATATCTAGATACTCTAGTGACAAAAGAATAAAAATTTTGGAAGACACGACCAAGAATATGTTCATCGCTTTTCTGGCCAAAGGTTCCCACTTGTTTTCAGCCTTTCAGCCTTATCAGGTCTACATTCAACGGTGCTATTGTTCTCCTTTTTTTTAAGCCCAATGTAATATTTCACGCTAAACAACCTTTACGCTTTTAATTTTTGTATATCTGTTTAGGTTCGTTGACTTTACATAGTAATTCGGTGCGAGTTACAGATACTCGAAATTACCTATTGTCTCTTTGGTCTATTTTCTGGTATCCTTCTCTTATAAAAAGACTATTCCTCAACGAGTACATCGCAATAACACACAATGCCAATGTGACAACCAAAAAGTATTTAAAATACAGCAGTTTTAGGCCAAGACACCTGAAGCAGCAGTAGCTCCTTATTGATTCTGGGGAGAGAAAAAAACACGCCAGACTTCTTAATGTCTAGTAATTATGGACGTCGATCCTAAACAATAACTAGCAGGCTACCAAAAAGCAAGTTTGAGAGCGCAAGAGAGACGCCCGCTTTTTTTTTTTTTTTTTTTTTTTTTTTTTTTTTTTCAATCATCTATATATCATTAACAAACACAAAAGTAAAGAAACCACGTTACTCACTTGCTGCCAGAGGAGTGAATAACGGATAAATGAAGGTGAAGAAGAGAGCAATCACTAAAGCAGTCGAAAAGGATCAAATATTATGGCCAGAGGCACAGCACCAATGGTACAGCCAAAGTACTTGTAACTTACATTTGGTTTTTATTAGAATAATATCTTCATCAAGGGGTCCACCATTGCACAGTATGTCATAGTAAAAAGAACAAGACGCCCACTTTTTTTTGCTGTAAATCAGGTATGAGATGATTGCTGCTAAAAAATTATAGAATAAAATTTACAATGGTCTAATTGTATTTTCATCGTTCGAGTCTGAGGCTTCAACTAGAACAACTGCTATTGACAATGTAGTAGACAACATAATAGAGATCGATGATGGCCGGAGGCGGACGGGCGGGCCAACTTTCCCAAAAAACAGTCACACACTACACGCACCACAGCTTTTGGAATGACAAAAAATTATGCTGGTAGCAGGAATCGAACCTACGTCGACACGGCCACAACGTGATGTACTGCCACTATACTATACCAGCACTTTTCTTTCGTGTTTTGAACAGTATTTTTGTCGAAAACAACGGAAGAAAGTTTAACCGAGTCTTTAGCCAATCACATTGCAGCTTTTACCTCCCTCAAAAAGTAACATCTCAACAACAATTGACAACATTAACACAATTAGCAACAGTAACAACACAAAACCACTTTTAAACAGCAACCCAGAGTTCGCAAACAAACCACTAGAACAAAAACAAACCTCATCTGACAACTTTGTTGCAGATTTTGTCGAAATCGCAAACTCTCCATCATCTCGAGTTTTAAGATCAACAACAAAGAAATTCGAGCATCCTGTCACAAACCTTTTCAAAATGCATAAAGCAGGATCCACCATTAGCAAAATTAACAACACCAAGTCCAAGATGAAAGCTTCCCCCAAGGGACTTTTAGCTTCTAAGCTCGCTGCAAAAGCAAACAACACCAATATTCCTCTTTCACAAGGAATAATTTCAAATTTAATCTCGGAGTCTCAAGAAGAAAACGAGATTGTCCCACCTTCAACCTTCAACCTCCACACCAATGATCCTGAATGGATCATTGATTTTCAAAAACGCTTCGCTCAGTACGAACAGCGCCTCACATCTTTGGAAACATTGATGCAAGAAAACCAGCACTTGAAGACCGAACTCTCCGCAACCCAACAGGCACTTACTGATGCCTTATCCAAAATTGCCAATCTGGAACGTGCAAACGCTGCCTTATGTGTTTCTGTCACCACACAGCCCACAAACGGAGTTAGCAATGACAATGCTGCAGATTCACCCATGGATAACACCTTCCCTGAGCTCACCCACCAACAACAGCAACAGTCAATTGGAACGTCTGCTTCCAAATTTGCTAACCCCGACTATGTCCCCGTTGGTACTAATCCTGACAGCTCTCGCAGCTGGGCTGCTATAATGACTACCAAGAAGCGCAATCACCCTCCTGCGCGAACATCACAAAAGAAACGCAGAGTCATAACTGCCAACCAAAAGGAGGCTATTGCTCGCATCTTTGACCAGCCTGCTACAACCAACGATCTATCCAAA
>JNEK01002789.1:0-67672 GCA_000697295.1 Mucor indicus B7402
TAGTATTCACATCTATGAGTGACAATAAGCTATTTTTTTTTTTTTTTTTTACTTTATTTATACAGTTGTTGAGAATAAACTATGGTCGCTTATATCCAACAAGATATCCCAGAATGTTTGAGAGACTGACTATGCCTATTAATTTATTGTCTTGATCAACAATAATGAGTCTATAGACTCTTTGTTTTCGAATAGTTCTAAAGATCGAATAAAGTGTATCGTTCAATGTGCATGTGTGTACACCAGGATAGTCTTTTGGCCTTGCCTCCATTGCTTTACCTACTGGGATGTCTAGATCTTTATATCTCCCAGTTCTAGCAATACTCTGAAAGACAAAATATAAGCAAATTTGTCCGTATTCAATTAATGTCCTTACCATCACATCAATTGTCTCATACACATTTAATACTACACCATTCTCGTCCACAATAGGCACTGCACTTATATTTTGCTCAACAAACATATTGATCACTTTGATGACAGGTGTTGCCATGGAAGCCGTTGCAATATTTTCATATGTTCCAATTTTTAGTTGAGACAATGGTTGACGTAAGGCTTTTGTATGCTTAAACTATTATGTGCATGCGTCAATGTATCAGTCTTATTAATATTATTTTCCCTACATTAGAAGCGATAAATTTCAATATACGGTATTGTGTGATCACACTGACGATCATTTCGGTTCCAGTTTCAGGTTCAATATCCAATAGTGGTACACGATGTACTCTACTTTCTGCCAGCATTCGACAAGCGTCATATAAAGTTGCCATTGGATCCATGGATGTCAGTTGAGGAGCTGGTGCACCTACTAATTTCTCCACATTACGTAAATGTGCCAATTCAAAATTTTCAATCTCACGAACTGCTTCTTCCACAGATGAATGGGTATAATAATATTGAATTAAATTGATAAAATCGGCTACTGTCAACATGCCTGCAAACTTTTGTGTTTCGCTCGACCAAAGAGGTGCTGAAACAATACCTAGAAAGCGACTTCAATGAGTGTCAGCCACCCCCAGAAAAAGGAAAATAGTCAATGGTTTACCATTTTGAACAAGTGCGTCGAGTGCTTTTTTAACTGAAAGTCGAGTGTCGAATACTATTAACCGATAGCTAACTGGTAAGACGTCATATGCTGTGTGTTCTGTTAAAAATGAGCACATTAAGGATTGTATTTCACAAGCTTCTTTCTCAAAACTATCTGCCATTTTAACTAATCGTATTAAAAAAAAAAAAAAAAAAAAAAAAAACGAAATTAAATTTTTGAGATATGGAAAAATATTTTCTACATCAGCATCGTCGTCAATTGTAAAAGATAACAGATAAGAAGATGGGTCAGACAATTTGATTTAAAGTTTGATGGTACTATATATTTAAAGTTGGGCATGCCATAGCCAATAGCAAGTTTAATTGGTTAGCGAAAAGAAAAAACAAAAAAGCATACAAGTACAGTCCAAAAAATATACAGGATTGACAACTTTTTTTTTTTTTTTTATTTTACTAAGGAAAGTGCATTGACAGTGATATACCACTGGCTTCTAACCTATCCTACTATTATTAGTGTCAAATTATTTCTCTAAATGCCTAATGATAGAGTTTTTTTCGGAGTCACTTGTTTTTTTTTTTTTCTTTTTTCTTTGACTCACTTATTATGATTGGCACAGTTCCTAACATTCCTGGTGAATTTGTTAGAGATCCTACAGAATTAAAAGAGAAAGTTGCTTCACTATTGAATTTAAATACATACAAGTGAATAATGTTTTTGTGTGTCCCAATCAGTCTTTGTTTTACTCATTTACCACCCTTAGATTCCCAGGAGCACAACCAGTTAGTTTTGGTGCTAAGCAGTTGAAAGAAATAGAAGATGAAGAGTAAAATGCATATTCTCCACATTTGGAGGAGCCTCTCATATTGACAGTTATTAGTTTTTTTGTGGCAGAGAAGTCAGATGGTGTTCGATGCCTCGCATTATTATCTTTAAACTACAGAAATGAACCAGAGATTTATTTAGTTCGTATCTTAGGCCATCATTATTTACCATGTTACAAACGCTCATTGCATTAGTAAAATAGTTTGATAGAAATAACAACTTTCATCGCATTCGTGATTTCAGATTTCCCATTCCTGGAGATCCAACATTTAAAAAATGCTTTAAGAATACAATTATTGATGGCGAGTTAGTGCTGGACAAAGAAGCAGATGGAACAGTACGTATAGACAGTTTTGATATAAAGATGTATTGTTCTTATTATAATCAAACGTTATGTAGACACAGCTTCGATTTTTATTATTTGATTGCTTGTGCATCGAAGGCAAAAACTTAATGTCCAGAGGCTTGATGAATCGATTAGGGGTAAAAGAAAGCAAAGCAGACAATGCTAGAGATGAATCTTTTTCATTGACCAATCTTTCCAACTTAGTATTTAAAGAAAGACATTATTAAGCCTCACCAAGCCATGTTGAAAGCAAAACCACACTTACGGGAGCATTTGCCTTTCTTGTAAGCAGCAACTCTCTTCTATTTCAGCCCATTCATTATTTTTTTAGGGTTGAATTTAAGGAGCAGCAATTTACGCATCATCTTGATATTGTTTTCAACGAAATTATACCAAAGCTGAAGCATGGTAATGATGGATTGATTTTCACAGCTGTCAATGCACCTTATGTAGCAGGAACCTGCACCAAAATGTAAATGATAGGAAGAGATAACAAGTTGGGTTATGCTAATGTATACACGTGTTTTAGGCTGAAATGGAAACCATTGAACGAAAACTCAGTCGATTTCAAAGTGGCTCTGACGTTTCCTGGAGGTAGTCTTCCAGGCATGATTGATTATTCAGAGAAGCCAAGAATAGACTTGTTGGTATGGCAAGGGGGTAAAGACTACAGCTATTTTGGTGAGTTAGGGATCACGGAACAAGAATGGAAAGAAAAGTTTGGTAAAAACCCAAGATACATGCACGGAAAAATTATAGAGTGCAACTACGACCCTGAATTACAAGAGCAACTTCATTTGGCATCACCTTGGCGGTTCATGAGATTTAGAGATGATAAACCTGATGGCAACCATCAAAAAGTTGTAAATAATGTTTTACGAAGTATCGATGATGCTGTTACGAAAGAAGAAGTAAGTGCTTGTTCATATTAAAAGTCTATCAGTAGTCACGCATATTTAACAAGTTTGTTTTTATTAGTTGATTGAAGCAATGCCTCGAGTGAAAGAGGCATCCAATAAGCGCAAACTTGAGTCAGAGCGGGATGATTCATCAAAAAGAAGAAGAAACGATTAGAGAGCAATCATTCACAATATATATATATATAGAAAAATCACAATAAAAAAAAGTGTATATACAGCAATATAAACAAGAGTTTTTTTTTTATTTTTATTTTTAATAGTTTGCCAAGATGGGGATGCAGCTTAGAATAATGTATATGCACTCAGCGATGGTTTTAATAATCATCACCTTTAGATACGATTTCTTTACAAGTAGGTCTCAATAAGATAGTATGTTCCAATTGAGCGGTGTAGCTGCCTTTTGTATCTACTAAAGGAGGATAAGCTGTAACGACACCTGCGTCTACTAGATTTCGAAGACCCATCAAATACTTGTCTTCGCCAAGACGGTCCAAATAACGTCTACAGAAAGGTAAAGTACCGAAACTCTTGTTGATCGTGGCCAACAAACTCTTGGCTCGTGCTAAACGTAAAGGTACAAAGCCAGCATCGGCATTCTTTGCATAATGAGAGCATTCACCGTCTTCGATCACATAGCCACGACCGGTAGAACAAAATGTTTCAATTGCAATTTGTTCCCCTTCTTCTAACTTGGTTTCGTCCCCGGAATCTCTGATGATAGGGATAGACTTACCACCATGAATACGGTATTGATCGATAGTGTGACCGTTCAAGTTACGGATGGGCTTGATGTCGTATGTTTTACCGTCCAATTCGATTTCATATGAATCATAGACTTCGTGTACAGCAGCACCGATATCGCACAAACGCACGTCAATACCTGCTTCCTTGATACCGGCATAGGTAGCTTCGCGTGCAGCTTCTACAAGCTTGTCAAATTTGGGGTTAAAGTTGATAGTAAAGGCGGAATCAATAATGCGGCCGTTGACATGAACGCCAAAGTCGACCTTCATGACATCATCGTACTGCAACACAGTTTTGTCGCCAGCATTAGGTGTAAAGTGAGCAGCACAGTGGTTAATGGAAAGACCTGTAGGGAAACCAATACCAGCTTCCATACCGTTCTCCTCAACAAGAGCGCGTGTGCCGTTTTCAATGATCTCTGCAATTTCAGTCAAGCTCATACCGGGCTTGATCACTTTTCTGGCATATTGTCGCACCTGACGATGGACTTCTGCAGCACGACGGAGATCGTTATAATCTGACTCCTTCAATCTTTCTTCAGCTCGTTTTTCCTCACTTGTTGTGCGATACGTATTTCTATAAAATGCGCAATAAGTAAGCGAAACTTGTTTATATGTGCCTTGCTACTTTACTCGTTGATATAGTCATGAAGTTCACCTACTGGGTATACTTTTGTTGTATATATTTTAGAAACAGGAACAGTAGGTGGTTCAGTTTGTGTTTTAGGACCATTCTTCTTCTTTTTTTTGTTTTTCTTCTTCTTTTTGGCAGCTCCTTCAGAAGAACCTTCAGCTGTCTTTTCCTCTTGCTCTTCCTCGTCAATGTGCGTCTCCTCGATCTTCTTTTCGAGCTCGTCTACTTTTGTTTCTTCGGCAGCAACCATTTTTTTTTTTTAAAAAAAAAAGAATATGTGAAAGAAAAAGAATTAGTCATATTACCAGCTAAAATAATAGTAAAAAAAAAAAATTGTTTTGAAGTGACTTGGTTTGTAGCTTTCCAATTTAGGAATAAGCTTTCTTTGAATGATGCCTTTCTAAAAAGTATCAAGTAGCTGCAGAAAGCCTGAGAAAGTTCAAGAAAGAGGTGAGCCTGCAAATATTTTATTTGGCTTCATTAAAAGTATCGCAACAGTTTATGCAAAATAAGACTAGGCTTTGCTAGAAGCATGTCTGCTACAAATAACCGGCTTTTTATTCGACAGCAGCCAGGTTTTTTTTTTTTTTTTTTTTTTTTTTTTTTTTTTTTTTTTTGGTAGTTTACCAATTATAATGCAACAACAGCGTCTTACTAAGGAAGAATACCGACAAGCAAAAGATCTAGATGCCGCACGTAAGGCAGGTACAGCACCTGCTGAAGTGGACGATGAAGGCAATGAGATCAATCCTCACACCCCTCAATTCATGGTGAAAGCTCCATGGTATGTAGACAACGGCAAAGTATCATTAAAACATCAAAAAGCACCAGAAAAACGCAAAGGAAGAAAGTTTACTGAAGAAGATAACTTTTGGTATGCCAGAGGAAAGAGAGCTGTAAAGTATTTACAAGAAACAAGTCATTCGCTTTTTATCTAATCTACGTTATAAAAACAGGGTCCTGCAGCAACAAAGTATCGTAAAGGTGCTTGTGAAAACTGTGGTGCTATGACACACAAAACAAAAGACTGTGTTGAAAGACCTAGAAAAAAAGGGGCTAAATGGACAGGCGAAAATATTCAAGCAGACGAAATTGTACAAGAAGTTGATCTTGATTGGGATGAGAAACGTGATCGTTGGAACGGCTATGACCCTCGAGAACACGATAAAGTTATTGAAGAATACAATCAAATTGAAGAAGCCAGAAGAAAAGCCAAAGCGAGTGAATTGGACAAACAAGGTCCCACAACCACTTCAGAAGCGAAAAAGATTGCAGGCTTATCCGACGATGAGGATGATGTGGATGACGACGATGATAAATACGCAGATGGCGCAGACATGCCAGGCCAACACGTGAATCAAAAGACGAGAACCACCATTCGTAACTTGAGAATTCGTGAAGATACCGCCAAGTACTTGTTGAATTTGGACACAGACTCTGCATTTTATGACCCAAAGACACGTTCCATGCGTGAAAACCCATTAGAGAATCAGAAAGACCAAGGTTTAGACTTTAATGGTGATAATTTTGTACGTTATACAGGTGAAGCACCGGAAATGGCCAAAGTACAGTTGTTTGCTTGGCAAGCGTCTGAAAGAGGTAATGACGTTCATCTACAAGCTAATCCTACTCAAGTGGCTATACTTCATAAACAATATGAATCAAAGAAAGATCAAGTCAGAGATACAACACAAAAGAGTATATTGGAGAAATATGGCGGTGAAGAATATCTTGAGGCACCACCCAAAGAATTATTGTTGGCACAGACTGAAAATTATGTAGAATATTCAAGAACAGGCAGAGTAATAAAAGGACAAGAAAGAGCTAAAGCAAGATCCAAATACGAAGAAGATGGTAAGTGTATCTCTCCCTGCTTATTTTCATTTCTTTCTAAAATTCATTATCATTTTAGTGTATATTAATAACCATACAACTGTTTGGGGATCTTATTGGTCAGAAGGACAATGGGGATATAAATGCTGTAGATCTAATATTCGAAACTCATACTGTACTGGCCAAGCTGGTATTGAAGCACAAAAAGCTTCTCAACTATTGAGCTAAATAAACATTACATTGCAGATAGACACAGAGGAATAACTGTATTAGTTTAATTTTTTCAACAGATCTTGTTCCAATACAAGCTTATCTATTTCTACAATAGGAACAAGCTGCTTTAAAAATAAAGATTCAAAACTTGATACTAAACGAGGCAACACTTGTTCTGTAGTCACATTCTGATTTAGCTCCCGTGAAATGGAAGTAGTGTCTTTGTCTTGTAACCCACACGCCACAATTTCATTAAACCACTTTAAATCAGTGTTACAATTAAGTGCCAATCCATGGCTACTCACGTAGCGTTGTAAATGGACTCCCAATGCTGCTATCTTTCTATCTTGTCCAACCCAAACACCTGTATTTTCTGTTGTATTTGCTGAAATACCATATGCTGAACAACAATCAATCACTGTCTTTTCTAAACGAGAAACATAACATTTTACACTAAGCTAAAAAAAAAAAAAAAAAAAAAAAAAAAAAAAAAAAAAGAAATGATAAGTACCCCTTTCCTAATATACTTTTTCTATTTTTCGGCTTACCTGGTAATCACGAATGTCGAGAATGGGATAGGCAATAAGTTGGCCAGGACCATGATATGTGACTTGCCCACCTCGCATAGTTTCATGATAATCAGCCCCTAATGATCTCAATCGCTGTTCCTCAGTATCTTCAGTTTTACCTCGAATGCGTCTTCCAGCAGTATACGTAGGTGGATGCTCTAAAAACACAATAATATCTGCTGGTAGTTGAGAGACAATTGATTTTTGTGTGATTCGGTGACGTCTTGCAACCAAGTAAGATTGTAACTCAAGTGCTGTATCATATTTCGTATAACCAGGTAATCGTACATAACCAATTGGATCTTTATTTAATGGTTCAACTAGATCCAAAGTACATGAGCTACTAGAAGAGTACCTTTTTGCTGTTGTTGATAGGATAAAAGGCTTCCAACAACTTAACTTTTGTACAATGAGTTTCATTGATTAACGAGGAAGAAAAAGCGACCTGACACCTCTCTTACTTAACAACGACAAAGAAGCGTTAAATATTGCCTTAACGAGAAACTCCGCCGTTCATCTCACTGAATAACGCTAAATGCTAGAAAAATTGAGAGTTACATATTGAAACTATAGGATACAGTTTTTCTACTTTAAATTCAGACGGTGTTATTTTTTTTCTGGACGAATCAAAATTATTTTCCAGACGATTTGCTTACTTTTTTTAGACAAAACAAAAATGGAAATTAGACGAAAGAGAAATTAAAGTTTTCAGTCAAGTAATAATCTGTGCTGTAAAGAATGATTAAAGATAAGTTGAATATACCCGGGTTTTGAATTCAAAAGTTGGATTTTTTTTTTTAAATATGGATTTGCCTAAATTCAAATTATGGATTTTACAATCTTCATTTATTGATTGATTAAAAAATTTCTTTACTTTGAGAGCAATCAGAAAAAAACTAATGCTATGTTCAACCCATGCTTGACAGTTTTCAGTAGCGATTTGATGAGACGACTCCGAAATATGATTCAAAAATGTGTCGCTAGCCAAACCTGGTCTTCTCTTAACCAATGTCTTAAGCTTCGAGAAACACTCTTCAATGGGATTTAAGAATGGAGAGTAAGGGGGAAGAAGATGCAGTTTATGTTTGGATTTTTTGAAGAGTTCTTTAACAGGAGCAAACTTATGGATTGAAGCGCCGTCCATTACAAAATAGTGGGGCGCTGCGTTGTTTCTGTCAAGCGCTTCCATAACGCTCTTTACAAACTGAGAAAAAATATGCCCAGTCGTACCTCCAGGGACTGCCTTGGCCTGAATACTCTCGACACCTTGGTATGATATTGCCGCAAGGATTGTTATATTTAATGCCCTTTTAGTTTTGGTTTTTACAACACTGTTTTCACCTTTTCTTGACCACCCTTCGCCTCTAATAAGGTTTGAATTAAAACCTGCTTCGTCCAAGAAAATACAGTTGGTCTTATAAGAAACGCCATCAATTGGCATATTGTCAATATGGGCTTTTCTTTTTGCAATTGTAGAGGGAGTATTTCTTCTTTCTTCTACAGGTTTGGTCCTCTTCAAAGTGAACCCAATATTTTTGATAATGTGCTTGTACAATGTACTAAGATCCAAATTTTGTTCTCGAAGAAGTGGAAACTTCTCGAATAGCCTGTCTCTTATCAAGCCGAGTGCCAATGTACAGTCCTCATCTAAGATATCTTGAATAAACTGTGAATGTTCTTCATGAATCTTGATGTTTTTCTGTCGACATCCTCCACGCTTTTTTGGCTCAACTGCCCCGTCTCTGACGTACTTCTACAATATTATCGACCGTTTGCCAAGAAACATCAAACATTCTTGCAACTTCTGCCTTACTCTTTGACTCCTTACGAAGACATTTATCGACAATGGTGTTTTTTATATGTACAGATAAGCGTTTTTGGGGACCATTAGTTCTTCTCTTTTTTTCAATACGGCTAGAATTGGCAATTGCGGGTACATCAGATGCTGCTTGATTTCGAGGATTGCGACGAGTAGATACCATTTGTTTTAAATATGAGAAAACTTTATTGTTGAATGAAGTGAAAAAAGTACTCAAGAAGCTTAAGATCACGGCAGTTTAATAATGCATAACATGACGTTCGAGTGAAATCAATAATTACAGATTGTAAAATTCATAATTTGAATTCAGCAAATCCATATTTAAAAAAAAAAAAAATCCAACTTTTGAATTCAAAACCCGGTATTATATTTCTAGCCGGTAACTTTGAGCATAATATCAATGGAAGATGCCCGCATGAAACCCCACTTGTTTTTTTAGAGTGATTGAGAGACATAATTCTCAGGAAGTAATTGTTAAAGGAATTCGCCCATTTGTAGGAGGGTCAACTAGCTTTTACTTTTAGGTTAGTAGTTTAGAACAAGTCAAAGTATTTACAGATAGTGACTTCTAGACAAATATCATGAGTATAAAACATAGTTGAAAACAGCACTGTATCATCTAAACATTTTATTCATATATTTATACTAAAGTCTAGTAATAATCAAAGGGGGGGGGGGGATATATAACAGTATTTATTCTTCATCATCTTCGTCTTCACTTTCCAAGCCTGCTTGTTCGTCCTCCAAATCATCTTCATTTTCTGTCTTACGATCGATGATAGGTTTAATAAGGCGCTCGAAATAAGGATGAGGACCTTGAGGATTGGACTGTTTGACTTGTTCAAAATAATGCACATACACATTACCATCAGCACGACCCAAAGGACTATTCACCATATAATCGCTCAAATTGAAAGCATCGACAAGGGGAATAGCCTGTTCACGAACAATAGCACATAGGGTGTTGGTCTTGGAACGAATGAACTCCATTTGTTTAGGTGAAAAATATTCATATTGTAAGAATGCACCAGAGTTTTCTTCAATCGTATAAAAGCCATACAAAGTACAAAGAGCCAACAAAATAGGCTTCAAGTTGCCTTCCACTTTACTGACACCGTCCTTGAATCGATTAAAGAGATAGCCGTAAGAATGAAGTTTGGCAGCATATAATCTGGATTGGGAACACTGCTCGTAGGCATCGTCTACATCAAGACCGCGTTGAATACATTCTTCAAATTCTAAAGCAGCATTGCGTACCACGTTAGCACACACGACTTGCCAACCTTCCGTAATTGTATCCAGGTCAATATCTTCGTTCACTTGAACAGAACAACGCTTTTCGAGGAGAGATTTCAAGTTATTCAAATAACCTACACCAGGAGAAAGCTGCTGTCCTTTCAGCGCGTCACGGTAGCTACTGATAAGATAACGTCCCAATTGCAACGTCAAGATAGTATTGTCGCCCTCCCAAGTACATTGAACAGCAAAATCTTGGTACATTCCAGCCAAGCCCGTATAGGCAGAGTATCCATGACCGCCACATGCTTGACGACAAGCTTCAATTGTGGAAAGACAATTCCAGGTACAGAAGGCTTTTAACCCAGCACTCGTTGAATGAGTCTCCTTCAACATTTCTAACACTTGCTCAAGATCAGTATCTCCGGACTTTGCATTTTCCAAACGACTCATCATCTTGTTGTACATGGCTGTCATTTCAGCCCCTGTGAAGAGCATGGCAAAGGTTTGTGCCAAGAGAGGCATTAATCGGCGTTGATGGATAGGATAGTCCAATAGTTTGGTTTCAATGTCTGATTTGGAGTTAGAGAATTGGCGTCTTACAGCAGCGTAGCGAATTGCGATTGTCAACGCTTTTTTCGACACATTACCACTATCTACCACCATAGCAACACGGCCCTGAAGGAGAGCGCCGTACGTCAACTGCTGCAATTTGGGTTCCTTGACTTGACCAGAACGAGACACTTTGGTGTGCTTCATCAACATGTAGCTGCGAGGAATTCGCACGTGAGTAAATTGGATGTAGCCGTTATCAATACCATCACGACCCATTTTCTTGCCAAGGTCGCCAATGTTGATTCCGGGTAATGTATTGTAAGTGGAGGGATCACGAAGAGGCACGACAAAACATTTGGTGCCGTAGTTCTTACCCTTGACAATGAGCTGGGCAAAGACAGCAGCATGGGTAGCGCTATGAGCAGCACCACCAATCCACCATTTCGTAGCCGTGATATTGGGTGTGTGGATGATGAATTGATCAGAGGCTTCATCGAACGTAGCCGTGGTCTCAAGTCCAGGTACGTTGGAGCCGTGACCAAGCTCCGTCATGGCAAAGCAACCCACCATTCCCTTGAGTGATAATGCACCTTTTTGAAACCAGTAACCGAATTGGCCTGAAGTAGCATTGCTTTGTAATGCGCCCACAAATAGACCGTCTGTTATAAAATGTCAATCATTGTCCATCCCTTTATATATATATACATATGGAACTTACAGTGAACACCAAATCTTGTCCAAAAACCAGGATCGATCAAACTTACAATTTCCATACGCTTTTTGAAGGTATCAATGGATTCATTAGAGAAATGATGTAACAAACTACGAAACTATATTGACACACATATATATCAGCTTTTTTTATGGGGGGATGGGGCTTCGTGATTCATTACACTACCTTTTCCATAGTTCTTTCACGAAGTTCGTCTTTGGTAATATCGTGAATGTCAGTCATTTTGAAAAGGGGATCTCTTTCAAAATCTTGCATAAAACGCTCTTTCATCTATAATAAATTATAAGTATTATGCATTTAGCACAAATGACAGACCATATATACCAAAGTAGCTTTTTCACCGCCATCTAATAAATAAGTTAACTCTCGGATAGTAAATGAAGCTTTCGCTCTTTCTTCGTTCATGCTTGCAATAGGGCTACATAGCAATATGAGCATGATGTATTATTAGATGTATATAGGGAAATTTACTCAACAGCCTGAGCATGTTTCTGTTCAGGGGTTAAATGCTGCTTGACTGCGTTAATTCTTTCTGACATGATATATGAAGTTGAAAAAAAAAAAAAAAAAAAGAAAGAAAAGGAGGAGAAAAAAGAAATGAAGGGCTTTATATATTTCTCTGCTATACATATTTTAAAAGTGACCTTTTTGATATCATTTTCACATGATAATATACTCTACTCAAACATAATCGCTCTTTTTCTTATTTGACTTTATATAGATTGAATAAAAGTTACATAGAAGTTTCTGTTTACTACATAGAACTCTCACAAAACAAAAAAGAAAGTTGCATTCATCGCAATCATAATATGATCCTGAAGAATGATCTGAAAGATTTTCACATAGCTCACAAACATATGAAAATCTATGTCAAAATACTGAGCGTTGATTTGTTCCGCTTTTTACAAAAGTTGGTGCAATGTTATACGAATCAACCCTTATCCTATACAACATAGGAAGAAAGTAACTACAGGCACCGTAGTGTGTCAACACCGATACGTCAGAGGCTATACCCTTTGTTTATTTGTAAGTAAACTTGTTACTGAATGACTTTGTAACTAAGCAATGAATTATAAGCTATGATGTTGTGTAACTAAATAGTACCTAGCAACAACAACATGTGAAAATAAAATTCATTACATAATTTCTGCATGTCTTTTGCTGTGTAGGTTTTCTCAAAGTGCCAATGTATATCTGGATAGAGATCTGTATATATTTGCCCGATATGTTGTATATTCGATCGCTTGTTTGTTCTTAATCGGCAACCGTTTTCATTACGATAAATAGCCGATTAACAATATGTCTATAAAAGCATTCATGTGATTTATGCATTTTTAATAAGAACCACCTCTTTTTATGTCGATAACTACACATAATACGTTTCTAGGAGCCTAAATCTATCATTTTTGCTTCTACACACAAGTCAGACGATTGCAAATGGAGCAGTATATTATATTCAAATGAAGAGGGTGTATATGCCTTTTCCCGAAAATTGAGCAGACAATGGCCTAAAAAAATACACCGACACTGACGGTTAGAAATATTGATCGCATAAAATATGACTGTTTACTAACAGCCACCGAAATATTAAGGCCTACCGTAACTATTGTTTACATTGTGGCAGTAAAGCATGATCTCGTTGTTTGGTTAGTAAATAAATGCTTCCGATGCTTCAAATGCCCATACAAAGCGGAACAACATTTTTATACCTGAAATAAACAAGTTTTCCAGTTTGAAAATTAATTATCTTTGTGTAGCACGTGTCAAGTTCACTTATTTGTGAAGACAAATAATAAAGATGTTATTTAAAGAAGGAGAAAAGATAGAAGCGGCTTTATAACATTCATAATTTTATGTTCGTCTGAGAGAGGGGGGGAGGGGAGGGGATAGAAGAGTGTAGGGGAAAACACAGCATCATCTTCTATTCAACAACAGTAAGCAGCAAGGTGCAACTATTAAAATTAATTAAGTTTATTCCAAAGCCAGCAGTTCTCGTTCTTTTTTTTTTCCCCTTTTCTTTATCTAAAATGACTCAAGTAGAAGCCAACGTAAAGAGGTTATTAAAGAGAATAAAACGAGTGAACTTATTCTGTTCATTATAGCTTACCAATTTAAACTCTTATGTTGGTTTTGACACTATTACGCAACAAATTGAAAAGAAGTCTCTTAAAAGAGGATTTCAGTTCAATGTTATGGTAGTAGGTAAAACACACTCATTATTGTTAGATGATGAACGCCTCAATTGTTTATTAACACGCACATTGAAAAGGTCAAACTGGTTTAGGGAAATCAACATTAGTCAATACTTTATTCGCATCACATCTTATTGACAGCAAAGGACGTCAAAATGTGGAAGAGTTAAGTCAACAAACAACTAGAATTGAATCTGTAGCTCATGGTAATTCAACGTTGAAATGTTGTCAAATTGCATGCTAAGTTCTTTTATAGTTGTTGAGGAGAACGGTGTTCGTCTTAGATTAAATATTGTAGATACTCCTGGTTTTGGTGATCAAGTCAACAACGAAGAATGGTAAATAAAAAGTATTTTTCTTGTATAGGCATGTATTGATGATGCCTTTTTAGTTGGGAGCCTATTATCAAATATATTAAAGATCAACACTCTGCTTATTTACGTAAAGAATTAACAGCTCAACGTGAAAGAATAATTCAAGATAATCGAGTTCATTGTTGTCTTTACTTTATTACGCCTTCTGGTCACTCGTAAGCCTATTTTTTCTTTTTTTTTCATGAAATATACGAAGAGGTCACCAATCTAATGAATTATAGCTTGAAACAAATCGATATTATTGTTCTCAAAAAGTTGGTCGAAGTAGTCAATGTTGTGCCTGTCATTGCAAAATCTGATTCACTTACTCCTGAAGAACGTGTTGAATTTAAAAAAAGAGTAAAAAAAAAAAAAAAATATTGTAGCATATATAAAATTGACAACAATATGCATAGATCAATGCTGAATTGGCTTTCCATAAAATTGACTTATATCCTTATGATACCGAAGATTATGATGAAGAAGACCGTGCTTTAAATTCAAGTGTTAGAGTAAGCCTATTCTTGATTCCATTACTTTTGTTCGAGTCTAAATGCTATTTATATAGGAATTTCTTCCTTTCGCTGTAGTTGGTTCTGAAAAACAAGTTGTTGTTGATGGAAAGGCAGTTATTGGTCGTAAAACGAGATGGGGTGTTGTTAATGTTGAAGACGCTAATCATTGCGAATTCATTCATTTACGTAACTTTTTAACCAGAACTCATTTGCAAGATTTAATTGAAACAACTGCCATGATTCATTATGAAACTTTCCGTGCTAATCAGTTATTAGCCATCAAAGGATCTGTTAACCCTACCAGTGCTGCTTCATCAGCTTCACCTGTTTCTTCTCAAGCACCTGGTTCTCCTGCAAGCGCTAATAGTAGCTCTATTCCTGCAAAAGCTTTCCCTCCTTTTGCCTAGTCCTTTATTAAAATAGTACATTATTATTATTCGTCAATCTTCCAGGTATCATTTGTGTTTGTCTTGTTTAACTCTAAATCTTGCATCTTTTTCTTGCCTCTTTGAACAAAAGGCTTCAATCCTTCATCAAAGTTTCTTAAAACAAGACTACCAAATATAATAGTAATGACATCCATAGCAATACCAAACCAAACTACAATTAATTCATTTAACTAAATGAAGTGCATAATATCAATGTTTCTTACCAAATGCTATCCAAATGTACCAATTATTATTGGGCTGGAAAGTTTGCTGTAAAATAAGGGCAAAATGAATAATAACAAGGCCTTGAAATGTGAGAAATGTAATCATTCTTCCTGGACTTTCCGTACTTCCTGCTGTTCTAGCAAAGTAAAGCATGGGTAACATCAATATCGTAGCAACTAGCTGAATCCAAGTGTCCCATTTTGATCCAGCTTCCTTTAGGGCAAATTGAATAAGGTAAAACAAAGAAACCAGAAATTCAGTGAAAATATCTACTTTTAAAGACAAGACAAAAAACTGAAATAGTCTATACATCTCTAATACAATTGAGAGTGAGTAAAAAAAAAAAAAAGACAGATTCCTGATTCATACATACTTTGAATGCGTACATCTGCGCCTATCTTTTTGTATATATTCCATCCAAATTGTTTGGACATTTGAAAACTAAGATAACACATCACAATAGCAAATGCTAAAATGACAGCTGCAAGGGCAATTTCTATTTTCTCCGCTATAGCCAATGGTAAAACGGAATAATTGGTCTGTTTCAACAAGTTTAACCATTTCACGCCATCCATGACTTGAAGAGCACCCAGAATAGCACATAAACAATTAAATACAGCTAGCACCAAGATTTCTGCCGTATTTTGATAGATTGTCTAATTGAATGTGAGCTACATGGAGTCTATATTCCTTTATACCACTTACTGCATCGACTGCCATGCCAAAAAACCACAACTGAAACCCAATAAATGCAATATTCTCCCATTTGATTCTACCTAGTCGATCACTCGCTTTGATCGGTATTGTATCTGAATTCGTAATGGTCGATAATAGAACGTTTTTATCATTTGCTTCTGGTAGTAGTGCTGCTTGCAGTGTATTTTGTGAACAAATAGCTGCTTGAAGTACTACGATAAATATACATTGGAGTAGAGCCATTGAAATATAAAGTTTCGACCAGCGAGTTTCTGTAATACGACGAATCTAATGTAGTGTTAATCTATGCCATACACTGTAAATGTTTTCTTTCTTTACTATTTTTTCCACTGTCACCATGGTTATATATTAGAAGAAAAGCAAGAAGAAGAAGCGCAGTAGTACCAAAATTGAATAAAAATAATTTATTGTTCTTTAAAGTGACACAAAGTAAATGCAGGTTCGAGATCTAAAAATGTTGTCAACAGGGTAACCAATATCAAATTTTATTTTAAATAATAATCTAATCTTTCTTGTTAAGTGATTCTTGTTCTGCCTTTTCTTCTTCAGTTGTCTTTTCCATAGCGTCCAATTCTTTATCAATGGCAGCCAACATCTTTTCCAATTTCTTACCCATACGAACTGTTGCTTTGTCAGCATCACGCTTAGTAGCGTCCTTGAGTTCTTCAAGAAGTTCTTTGTAGTCTTCATGTTGGACCTTGATTTCATTGAATTGAGCTCTTTCTTCTAATAAATGAACCTTGGTACGTAATTTAGTCAAAGCCTCTTCAAGTTCAGATTGTTGTTCATCAGATAAAGGTGTATTATCCTCTGACTCAGGGGCAGGAGTAGCAGCAGGTTTTTCCTCAGTTTCTGTCTTCTTTTCAACTTCTTTATTAGCAGCAGCAACTTGTTCATCAGAAACAAACTCGTCCATCTTATCAGCAGCTTCTTTCTTTTCAGCCTCCAAACGTGCTTCTTCTTGAGCAAGTGCTTCCAATCGAGCCTTTTCTTCCTTTTCTTCTTGTTCTGATTCATCTTCAATCAATTCTTGTTGTTGTTCCAATACATCCAATTTCTGCTTATAGGTACTAGCACCCACTTGTTCCAGCACATGAAGTTCTGCTTCATTCACAAGGTTATCAGGTAAACTGTTGAATGTTGCCTTCAATGCTTCTTCTGTTGTCATGAAACGATCGGTATAACTGAAGGCTCTGGAAAGAATCAAAAGTGTACCAGGGACATGATGGTTCAAGTGAAGATCAAGCCATTGTGCTAATTCATCTCGAAGACGGCCAGGAGAAGTGCCCACAGAACGAATACCACGCGAGGCACATGCGTTTTGAAGTTCTTGAATAGTTAATGTTTCAATACCTTCCGCTTGAATGACTTTGTCATCCGCCTTAATTTGACGCATACGGTTTCTAATTTGGAATCTTAAAAAGTTATCAGTGCCAAAGGCATTGATGTTCATATATTTACACATAGACACAAGTTGAGGTCGAGATAAATTGTCCAATGTCAATTCATCTTCAAAACGTTTAGCAACATTTAATAAATCTTCTGTGGAAGCTTGTTCGCCTGTCATACGGATCTACAAAACTCAAATGAATAACACTGCTAATATTTGCATGGGAGAGCATACCTTTCTAAAGAAATCGGCAAATTCTTGGGCAGCTTTTTCGTGATCAGATCCAGGGAAGCCAGATTCTGAAATAGTTTCTTGTAAGAATTTAGCCATTTCTAAACGGACCTTAAGTAATTGCATCTTTTTCTTTTCCTATACTCATGTGTTGATTACTAATGCTAAATACTTTGTTTCTTATTTTACCTCTTGAGATTTGCTTTCATAAGTACTAGGTAACATATTAGGGAATAATTTAAGAGCAACAGGTAACAAGAGCTCCATGAAAGGCACAATGATAAAGAAAGCAAAAGGAACAAGTCGCATAAGGTCATTTGTGGTACGACGCAACTATCATAATAAAGTTGTCAAAAAATTAAACCCTATTTTTTTTTTTTTTTTTTTTTTTTTTTTTTTTTTGATTGTTTTAGCTTTACTTGTCTGTGTTCTCTTCTTGTAAGCTTTCCTCCATTTAATAGTTTCCAAGTTAAAGAAGAAGAAATGCGAACTTCCAATCCCAGCAATTTAGTACCATGCCAATAATGAACAGCTTCTTCTTTTACTTTTTGCCAAAGTGTCTTTTTAGGTTTGACAGCTGTTGTTGTTGTAGCTGTTGTTGTAGAAGCAGCAGCAGCGGCAGCAGCAGCTTTGGCTTGCTGTTCTTTTGCAAGCGCAGCTGCACGTGCAGTCATAGTTTCTTTTTCTTCAATAGTGGCTTTGCCGAGCTTAGATTCAGTACGTAAAAGTCCCCGGTTTAAATGAATTCCTCGTTGAGCTGCAACATTAGGGGAAAGTAAAACAAGACGAATAGCTGGTGTACGTTGAGACACATGTCGAAATGCTGGTGTACGCAAACCTAATTGACGCACAGCAGTTGAATTAAGCGATCGATACATTTTCTCCTCCTTCTTTGCTGAATGTTGATAAAATACAAGTAAGTTTCTTTTTTTTTAAAAAAAAAAAATCAACTAAAGCAGACTGCAAACAAACAAACAAAAAAGTAAAAGAAATTTTACAAGGGAAAATGAAAATTGTCTACTTTTGGAGGCATGTAGGTTCCGTTAGTACTACCAAGATTTGTCAGTCACGTGAATGTTAACGTTGACGTCATGAACAGGCACCAATTTTATGTGGATCTGCCATTGCCTGCAATAGAATGCTGGTTTGCTTTATGGAAATACCCGGATTTAATCGTATTAATTACCTAATATTGCATTCATATTAATGAGCTATGCATACATAAACATGATGAAGTGTCCAATATAATGGCCAGTTTTAAATAGGGAGTATGTTTTATTAAGAGGCTATTAAATCAAGATAACTATTAAGCAGACTTTGGCTTTTGCAATTTAAGACGGAGGCGGTTTACAGCGGATCTTTTCTTTTCGTATCTTTCACCGCTGTAAAAAAAAAACTAAGTTCAATACAACAAAGGAACACAAGACAGTTTATCCCATTAGCTTTGTTTTCAGCGATCTCCTTTTCTTGCTGCTTTATATGTTCTTCAGTCACTTTTGTATTTTACAAGTAAAAATGAAAAAAAGAAGCATTCATTAGGAAGGACCCTGAGCCTGCTTTTATACTTTAGATTTAGGACTAATCATAGAATCAGAAGCTTTTTATCACAGTTCCACGAAAACAGCATAATTGCTCGCTCCAGTGAATTACAATAGCTATTTCCAATGCTATCAGTGCACTAATTATGGATCCAGAAACTACAGAATCTTATAACTAATATAACTTTTTTTCTCAAATAGTTCATTATATATAGTTATTCTCTTCTTCTGCTCATGACGTGTATTACAGTAAAAAGAGAAGATCATTGGAGAGTGAAAGCGTGAGGCTGATAAACTCTTCTCAATGTGTTGTAACTAATCAACTGTAATTCTTTGTTCTAAAGCGTGTTGGATCAGTTGGCGTGCCACTGATTTAATAATTTTGTTATGCGCGTGCCTCATTCTTTTTATATACGTATATGCTATATCTAGTAACTTCTGATATAATTCATTGGAGGCCATACAGTCTTTCATTTGTGAATTCATATTCCTTCAAGCCGCGAGCTCTTCATGTAGCTTTTGAGTGAATGATGTTTTCCATTATGCGTCAAATTATTTCGGAGCGGGACTCTAATCAGTAAAGCTGAAGCTTTCTCGGTTACAGAAAGCCGTCATTTTTCACCATCAATTTTAGTAAAACTACGCATTTAGACATACAAAGAAATACTGCTTTTGTGGTACAGTAAAAAAAAAAAAAGGAGCCGATGATGATGAAGTCCCTGTTTCTGCCTGCTTTTGTTCTCTAGTTTTTTTCTCTCTCTTTATTATTGGTTTTTATAGTTTCTGATTTTTAACATCCAAAAAAAAAAAAAAAAATTTTTTTTTCTTTCGTTCCCCTTTTCTTCTTTCAATATAAAAATGATTCAGCCACAGCAGCAACCTTTCGTTCGTGACACATCTCTTAAAAGATTTAGAGAAGAGGTTTATGTGGAGGAACAAACCAATGCAAAGGTGCCAAACCATTCCAAATCAAAAATCAGTACCTTTAGTTGTCCAGCTTATTATGATGGTGTCATAGATCAATTTCAACTATTACAAGTATTTATGTCATTTAAATATGCTATATTATTCTTCTGTGACTATGACTTGTAAGGTTGCGAAATTTACTCTTGAATATGAATAGCATATTGATGCTTTTATTATGTAGCTCTCCACAATCAAAGCAAGATCTATCCTATATAGAGTAAACAAAAAGCAACAGTCATTATGTGCAAAGTAAAACTAAGCAAAGACTCATTTAAAATAGAGAATATTATCAACAACTCGTCAGCTTTGGAGCGTTCCCTATAGTTATAACACATGACAGAGCTCAAATACACAGATTCTTTGCCACTCCTGGATTAACCGCAGAAAGTTTAACTTTTAGGCCATCTTTTCTCATGGGTAAAATACACACAACCTTCTTTCATTTCTCCTTTGTTCTCATCTTTATCTGACTTGTAGCATCTGATAGTATTGATAGACTAATAGCAAGATCATTCAAGTCTATCAACTTTGAGAAGAATGATATACAAAGATCAGTAATCATTCTCGACCGTGATTTACAAGTACTATTTAATCACAAAGTAGCTGATAAACTATGTTTTCCCATGAAATCCATATTACAATGTTTTGAACAAACTCGATTGCATTAAAAAATACCCTTCATAAAATGTCAAAATCATTCTCTTTTATTATAATAAATAAGTTCTGGGGAATAAATTATAAGTCTACAATAAATTTAATTAGTTTCGCTCCAGTCATAACCTTTGAATTGAGCTTCGGCTTGAGAGTCAGCGATCCAGACATCGTTAGCTGCAGCTTGGGCATTACCCATGACATTAACGGGAGCGAATTCATCAACATTAGCTTCTTGTTCAAGCATAGGATTGGCTTCACGGAGAATAGCAGCATCATCCATTTCAAGTTGAGCTTCTTCGACAATATCGGAAGCAGCGGCTTCTTCAGAGGCAGAGGCAGAAGCGGCTTCAAAAGAAGCTTCTTCAGAAACTTCAGATGCGGAGGATTCTTCATCACGTCTAATCTTCTTCTTCATATTGGACCACATAGCTTGTTCCTCAACAACAGCACTTTCAGAGACAGCACTTTCAGAAGCAGCGGCTTCTTCTACGGAGGCACTTTCAGAAACAGAAACTTCTTCTTCGTCACGTCTTAATAACTTCATCACGTTAGACCACATGGCTTGTTCCTCAACAACAGCACTTTCAGAGACAGCGGCTTCTTCTACGGAGGCGCTTTCAGAAGCACTTTCAGAGACAGACTCTTCTTCAGCGTCTACATGGATAAAATAAATATCATACACTCACTCTATTAATAAATGCTTACCGCGTCTATAGTAAACGGGAACATAGGCTTGGGAAACAGGAGCAAAAGCATCAGCTTCAAGAACAGATGCAAAATTGTATAGGGAAGCTTCCAAGAGTTCTTCTTCAAAGGAGGCAGATGCTTCAGAAGAGACGCTTTCATCACGTCTATGGTGACGGTGCTTGCGGTGCTTGCGAGTTTCACTTACAGAGGCAGAGGCTTCTTCAGAGACACCAGACCAAGATTCAGAAGCTTCACGTTTTTCAAAGGAAACAACAGAGGCAGAGGCAGCTTCTTCAGAGACACTACTTTCTTCTTCGTCGTAGAACATGTTCTTGAAGAAATCGAAAAAGTTACGCTTTTCAAGGTTACCAACAAGGGCTTCCAATTCAACAACAGAAGCAGAGGCATATTCTTCAACGGCAGAGGCAGAGGCATACTCTTCAGCGGCAGAGGCAGAGGCAGCAGAGACTGATACTTCAGCATAGACAGCATTCAACAATAAGGCAGAAGCAAAGATACCGAGAGAGAAACGCATGTTGTTAGTTAATTATAATGAATAATTGTGAAAAAAAAACAGAAGGTCTTTACAACGAATTATATTTAAATACCTTTATGTTTGTATTGGAATTTGACAACAACAGACTAGTTTTAATTAGAACACCAACATTTTTGTTAGAAGGTAATTAAAGGCAGAATTTAATTTTCTGTACGCATTACATGCCAATGCTATCTTGATTAAGAAAAATTCTGCTTGCGTTCGAATTGGAACCGAAACAACAATAAACAGAACAATTTGGAAAAATCTCACCTTTGCAGGTGTTTAATTTTATTTGCTTTCCTTTTTGTTATTTTAAATAATGCCAGTTTCGTCATTTGAAAGACTTCATTTTACAATTTTAATCTTCAATTTTGGATTTCATTCATCTTTATTTACGCAGACATTTTAATTTTTATGGGAAACTTAATGACACATCAACATTGACTAACATTGACTTTTAAACAATGTGTGTGAATTAAGAGTTAATACAAAAGATCAAATTCAATTGTCGTACATGAGTCAAAGTTATTGAACAAGAGGAGGTGGCTCAAGCGGTCGTTTTTTTTTTTTTTTTTTTTTTTAATCAGATAAAAGTATCAATGCACGATATGATAATTGTTAAAGTGATGGTCATTAGTAACTGAAGCAGAACTACCTTCTGGTCAAACTCAGTCTCCTTTTTTACTTCTTTTGTACAAGTCAATTGATCTTTTAAGTTAAATTTGATAGTGTAACATATGATGTATACATCATCATCTGCGTATATTAATACAAGGTGGTGGTAATGCTGCTAATTTTAAATTGAAACGCATCGTATTAAAAAAAGAATTTACAAATGTCATTTTTATGTTGTGCGTCAGCTTTCGGCTGAGGAGTTTTTCGTCAAAAAAGGGCGGGAAAAAATCACAACTTTAAAAACAAAAAAGGACCGTCATGTGGTCGGCAAAAAGTTATTTGATCGGCGCCATAATATAAAATTGATTGGTGCAGAAGCTCTTAAAAAATGTGGGGTTGTCCTAGTTACTTTTTTTAGAAATTGTATATAAATACACCTATTTTTTCTTGATATATGGTTTTTTCTTTCTTTGTTTCGCTGGTACGAAAAAATGATGAGTTCTGAATTAAACAACATTAGCAGAAAAAGAAAGCAAGAAATTAGCAGCTCTTTGCCTACAACGACTGGCACTTGTTGGACTGATTTTATTTACTCTTCACCTTCTTCGCCCTCCAATGAAAACCTTCATTTCAACTTTGATAGTTTCCTTGGTCAACATGTACCAACAACAAATTCTGGCTCAAATTCACGACGTCATTCAGTAGCAGTTGGTGAAATGGATTATCATTCATTTGATTTATTGAAACAAGACTCAACATGGGATGAACTTCAGTTTTTATTAAACACCACAACAGACGTTAACATGGATAGACCTATTCATAAACGAACAATGTCTTTAAGAGAAGATAATCCTAACTATGCTACTCTATTGTCCCCAACTTTATCTTCTTCCTCTAATAACTCAAACCTCTTCTCTCAAAGCTTTCTTGATGCACTGGTTGCTGAAAACAATAATGATGCCGCTACAATGATATCAGATATGTCATCCCTTATGGATTCAACTGGCAGTCATTCTCAAGTTACAACAGAAGATCTTTTGAAATTAGCTACTACTCCTACTAGCACTATTGCTAACCCTTTGGACTCTACAATCACTCCAGCAGTCATAACTAAAGAAATCAATACAATGGCAGATTGGTTATTGGAACAGCAACAACAACAACAACAACCTCAAGGAAAGAAACAAAGACGAAGCACTTCTTCTCTTTCTCCTCTTTCTCCTACTCAAACACTTGGCTCTTCCATGTCTTCCAATTCTCCCTCTCCTCCTATTACACCCATGCAATCATCATCCTTAGGTTTTGAACCAATTCAAGAAGACTACACTTCATTGCTCTTAAGTAAGAATGGTCTTCTCTCTACTGCTCGTATGATGCAAGGCGTTTCTTCTTCTCTTCAACTTTTAATTCAGGAATATCTTTTACAAAAGAAAACCCAGTCTTCTTTACCTGGTGAAAGAACGGTCATGGTTCTCACTAGTAGAGTTGCACAGAAAAGCTACGGAACCGAGAAAAGGTAAATTAATAATAACCATGGACTTTTAAAAATATTTCTAATGACGTTTCTTAGATTTTTGTGCCCCCCTCCTACGACTATCCTAAAAGGTGCAAATTGGTGGACAAACACTTGTTCGTCTTCGGATACCCAATCATCATCAACCCTATTTGAATCTCCGAGTACCGTCTTAGCTCCTCCTAAACTCACCATTCATATTTCTGGAGAAACTATCAATCAAAATGGGGTTTTGGAATGGCAAACTCCTAACGGTACTACCATTGATCCCTCTACCGCTGCTCCCTCTTCCACTTCCTTTGTCTCTGGTCGATGTGTCTCCAAACAATTGTATATAAATGACGCTGATGAAAAGAGAAAGCGGGTGGAAGTCTTGGCCAAGATCCAATTAAGCAACGGCTTGCAATTAGGTACTTTTCCTAGTAAAGGCATTAAAGTTATTAGTAAGCCCAGTAAAAAACGACAAAGCGTTAAAAATATGGAATGTAAAGTATAATTCTTTTTTTTTTTTATATATACATATTAGACCCCTAAACTAATTATTTCGTTTGATAGTATGCATTCATCATGGTACAACTATTTCACTATTTAACCGAATTCGTTCACAAACTGTCTCTACTAAATACTTGGGTGTCTCTACCACGGGTCCAGATAAAAACAGCAACAGCGGTACATGCTTTGTAGCCAGAACAGGTTCTTGGGACCCCTTTGTCGTTTGGATTGTAGACACTACACATACGCCTGATACCATGCCTCGCTCACAACCTCAACACCATCCCAACAATCCCGACTTTCCTCCTCCTCCTGCTATTGCCTTGCAGTCTTCTTCCACACTTGCTGTACATTACAATCAACCTGTTGTCCTTCAGTGCGTCACTACCGGTCTCGTGAGTCCCGTCATGATTATTCGTAAAGTCGACAAGGGCAGTATGGTCTTGGGCGGCACACGATCTGAAGACAACCTACCTGTAGGTGGTGAATGCGGCGATGAAACACTTGGCGATCCTGTCTCTCAACTCCACAAAGTAGCTTTCCAAATTGTTCAAGACCCTAGTTTCTCCCAGCATCAAAAGACTAAAAGCCACACGGACACTTCTTCAAGCCTTTACAAGATCCCCCAATCATGCCACCCTGTTACTTATTTGGCTTGTTTGAATGATGTTGTTGGTATGCACAAAACAAACTATACCCGTCATTTAGTTCCTGCATGTACCAAAGAAACACCTGTGAATAGCAACACAATCTGGAACGAATTGATGATGCAAGACGATAAAAAGGGCCGTCGTCGCAGCAGTACTGACCGCGTTGCTGAGCGACGTGGCAGTAATTCAGATGGTGTTGAAGGTGCGTGTTGGACAGAAGATGTCTCTGATGCTGCTGTGTGGACGATTGTAGGTACAGACTGTGCTAGCTATACTTATTGGACTCCCTCTGAACAAACTTCTCCCATTACACCCTTCCCAGTGATCAACACAATGAAAAAGACAGACATGTTTCACGTCTCACTCTCAGGTGAGAACTTTTCACGCGACTTGAGTGTATGGTTTGGTGATGTCAAGTCGCCTCAAACAGACTACAAGTCAAGAGACTCTATCCTATGTAAAATCCCTGATGTACAAGAACTCTTAAATAGTCCCACTGTGGTGGATAAAAAAGTGCCTCTCTTATTTGTACGCGGTGACGGTGTCGTTTATAGAACAAATCAATTCTATGCTTTATAATCTCTATATGTATTTTTATGTTGTAAATAGGCTGTTTAGTAAAATTTAAAAAAAAATAAAATAAAGTTTTAATTGTGGGGTAATATGATTCATTTGCCACGTTGTCAGACCAATCTTTTACAGGCAACAACCCGCGGCTCTAATGTGTTACTTTTGTAATTTTAAATTAGAATGTGTATAATCACATTTCTTTGAAAAAAAAAAAAAGACATATTCCTTTGACTTCATTTTACAATGATTGAGATCTCTTCTCGTAACACCCATGACCATATGTCATCCAAATGATCAAAAGAACTATAAAGCTCCAAAAAACCGAAACTGTGTAACAATTGTCACCTGCTCCCTGGCGAATAACCCGCTTTTTTAAGGTTTTGTTGGCATTAATTGTTAGAAACTCGATGAATGAAAGTAGAGCTTTAGCTTCTATTATTGAGGTTAGTCTATGGCATTTTAGACAATTAGCTGTTTCACAGGTTTATTAAGCTATAAAATTCAACAAAAGAACGAGGATCAACTTCCGAATTAGAACTGTCCCTTAGTATCCATCGCAACGGCTAACGCAAGGCAATTCATTCTTAGTATTATTATTTCTATAACAACGATTCCCTTTGCAGTTAATACGAGGCCATAATTGTTTTTGCTAAACGTTAATTCAACTTACTAAAATAAATCCATCTCTTTAGTTAAAATGCACCATAACCCAAACAGAAGCACTGAGCTTGTTATATATTTGGATGTAACAATTCTTTTTCAGCTCCTAATTATATACAAAATAGAAACAGCCTACTCTATTTGTTTCTAAACCAGCTTGTAAAAACTTCTTTTTGGCTGTGCGTCGCTATAATGTTTAAAAGCCTATAACCTCATGATATAAACCTCTGTATTACTTGAACCTTGCAAAAAAAAAAAAAAACCATAAAGTGTCTGAGTAACTCCTATTGTTGACGTTTAGGTTTAATTGACCTTAAAATCTATTAATAATCTATAAACTCAAAAAATATATGCGATTCAAATCGACTCTATTACATGAGTTCTCTATTCTTATTTTAAACTGGTGCTGGATAGGCTCTAATTTAGTAAAAGACGTGTGTATACACAACATGACCTCAAACGTCATGATCGTCGTATTGCGCTTATTATTGTGTTTCATCTATTAGGTCGAGAATTTTTTCATCGGTAATAAGTTCTACTACCTGTGTGTAGCTGTAACACCACCACTCTATTTTTTTTTTTTTTTTTATCGAAGCTGCAAGCAGTGTAACAGCACCCACTAATTAACTTTACATGAAAAAAATTAAGGGTCATTTACATCTAAACGTTATAATATTAGTTAAATAAAAAGTAGGCTTTATGGCCACCATAACGTGAGTTGTATGAAGAGAGAAAAAAGACATGAGGTCAATATTCGTATGCACTCACTTTAAGCACAATGCCATTTTTGCGGGTCATTTTCAGCTAAGGCTTATTGCCAGCTTAGCATTGAGTGAGTGTAAAATAGGATAAAAATGTGCTGCGGTTTGTAAGCTTTTTTAAATGAACTATAATAGAACATTGCAGAGAAGTACTTCCTTGAATTCTGATATCAGTTTTTGGGAACATGATTCGCAACAAAAAAAAAATCCAAGGGGAACTCTTCTATAATTGAAACATACACCTATGAGCACTAACAGTAGGCTACCTGTGTTTGTACAGTCGACGTAAAAAGGTTGGCCCAATAAAAGGACAACACTTGATGCACTTCAAAATTTGACATTATCAAAATCACAGCTTCACGTCAAAATCCCACTTCAAAAATTTCAACTTTAGAGCTACCACGTTAGAGTATAGCAATAAAAGGGATTATGCTTGGCATTTAGACCTATTATAGGAGTAGTCGTGAATCAGTCATTTGTATGATGTTTTTAACTTAGTGGGCTAACTAAAAGTGACACAGTTTTCTAGTCACTATCTCATAAAGTCTTATTGAAAATTGCTGTACTTATTAACTACAGTTCCCGATCTCGGTGATCTTCATTATTGATGCATTAGGCAAGAACACTTTAGCTTATGCAATACTTGAATTATACATAGTTAGCATGTCGCTGCCCATCTCATCGACTGCCACATAGTCGTCATCAGAAACTGTGCTAGCAATCCTCTTTAACGCAATCACGCATTCCATTTCTTCAATCATCTTTAAATAAATATTTTCTTTTGAATGATTTTTCGTAAAGTAAATGGCTATTTCTTTTTTTTTTCTGAATGCACGAAGCAAGCTTGGCGGATTATGTTATAAAACTCATTAGACAAGCTCTACATAAAGCTGGAAAGAAGTTTAGAGCGAATGTATTATAGTTGGTCCGTTTAGGTTTTTCTTCTATGATGTGCAAGTGTAACAGTCATAATATTTTGATCACCCCAAGTAGGTGTAACAGCGCCCGCCAAAATATAAATATGTTTTTAGTGCAAAGATATATAAAATTATATTAAATAAAAGGGTAGCTCTTTTGACTGTTATTGGTAGGAGTGGAAGGAGATACAGGAGGATAGGTTTCATAGGCACTCACTTCAGATGTAATGCTGTCTCTATGCAACATGTTCAGTGGACTCTTTGCCAGCCTAGGGTTGGGTACACTGCCAGCAGGTGAGGGTGTGTTACGGTTTTTTAAGAACAAAGGTGCATGTAAAGTGCCTACTGTCATGGTGGATTCTCTTGTTGGATCTCCTGGTATAAAAGAATTTGTTGAATGAACAGCAGGTGGTGGAACTTGCATCAACTCATTGTTTGAGTCCTGGTACATGGAATACATTTGATATTTTTTAGGTTTGTTGGTGTTCACTCTTTGAGACGTCACAGGCATACCTGAGCTCATCGTTACTGGTGACTTTGGTTGGAATTGGTTATTCTCGTTTGTTTGATGATCATTAGTAACGTAAGATGTTCTCATTTGTGTGAATGCTTGCGATAAAAAGTTGTATTTAGACAATCTTTTTGCTGAAGAGTCCTCAGCAGACGACAAATCATCTAAAGGCACAGTGTTGTACTCATCCAATGAGCGCTTCTCAATGCCCGTTGGCTTTTGCTGTTGCTGGCTCCAGTTGTCAGAATAAATAACTACGGGAGAAACGATTGATCCGCGTTCAATGTCTGTATTTGCCTTATCGCTAAAGTTATATCTTTTGACACTTTTATCAGCGCCTTCATATTGATTACTTCTCTTTCTTTCAGAGTTTTTTCTACTGGGTGATTCGTTTAAATTGGTTGAGGATACTACATGCATATCAAAATCGGTGCTGTGTCTATTTCTACCCAAAATAATTAGAATGAGTGAAAAGACCAATAAGAAAAAAGCGCCAGCGCAACCACCAATGATACCACCAAGTTGTTCAGAGTTCAGCCCTGTACCTGTACTTTGGGCAGAAGAAATACTTTCTGTTGCAGTTGCTGAAGCTGTTTATATATTAGTGTGTAACTTGGTCTTATCATTAAAGCATTAATTTCTTTTGTGATACTTTACCAGCACTTGTAACAAATACAATGGATTGTGTGCCTGAAATCGAACTGCTGGCTGTTGGTAAAAGAAAAAATGTCAGAAATAGAAAAATTCATCTTATTTAATAAACACATATTTCTTACGTTCTAGGGTACTACTTATATTTTCATTATTTTGAGCTATGTAAACAGAATGTTTGCAATTAGCTCCAACTAATGTCAATGTGAACGTAGTTCATCATCATTACCAAAAACTAGTTTTGCTGAAAAGCCAATTAAACCAATCAAAGTTATTAGTTTCATTTAACTCTCTGCTTCAAAAGCTGCTTGTTGACCTTAAATGAATGCGATAAAACGAGTGAGTTACTGTGCTTTCTTTTAACTGAAAGAGAAAGAAGAGTAAGTAAAAGAAAAGAAATTAATAAGAGCAAACAAGTAATCGACCGTACAACGTTGTAGGTATACAAGAGTCCCATTTTCAGTAACCTGTTGCACTCTAAAGATATAACAAGATTCTCCCCTATTATGCATAAAGAACAGATGTATGTAATCTTAAAGCCAGTAAATCTGGACTGTATTTTCATTAAAAGAAAGAAAGAGAATCCTGTCAAGGTAGGTAGGGGAGTGGGTATATTGTATGTAGGCAAGGGCATTCAATGGGGCTTTCTGTCGACTATAGATAATACTGCGTTGTAAGAGAAGACTCTTGGCAAAAACGTATACTGCAGACGATACTCTCAGCAAATTACAGACAACAAATCAATTGATTATATATGGCTTTACAATCGAGTGTCACGCAATAAAGCATATTTAGAAGAGAAGACACAAAGATTTATTAGATTCCAGTTTAGAAAGAGGTTACAGTCGTTAACGCAGCTTTATTGTTCAGCTCCTTACGCTGTGGTAGTATTATCTCTCTCTATGATGCTTGATCCAGTCTTGGTATCACTAAACTCGTTGTTCTTTTCGGCACAAAACACAGTAAACAAAGTATGCAGTTCCATGCGTAACATTATAGATCTGCATGGATTATATGCATTTGATCGTTGCTTCCACCAACTGAGTAATCTGTGAAATGTATATCATTACCATGCATATGTTCTTAACGGAAATTGATTTTACCCTTTCACTGGGTACAGGCATACTGTGTGTAACTGTACCAATTATTATACGAAAAGTATTCAAAAAAAAGAAGTGTTTATTACAAGATACAGGTGCTTTTTTTTTTATTATTCAAAAGCGGGATAATCAAAGCCATAGGTTTCAGCATAAAAGTCATTAAAGCGACCGTTACTCTCCAACTTTGCGATTTCTTTAAAGTCTTCTTCGTCCAACTTTACATCAAACACGTCCAAATTTGATTTCATACGATCCTCATTTACACTCTTGGGAATAACAATGTATTCTTGCTGCACGGCCCATCCCAAGGCAACTTGTCCTGGGTTCAAATTGTGTTTCTTTGCAATCTTTGTAATCACGGGATGGGATAAGAGCTTCTCAAGATGTGCCAAGTGGGGAGGAACTTTATCAAACACGACATTGCCGAAAGAAGCATAAGCAATGATGTGAATATCTTGCTCCTTGGTCCATTTGATCAAACGTTTTTGTTGCAAGTAAGGGTGTAATTCAATTTCCAAGGCAGCAGGTTTAATTCTTGCATAAGCAAGTAAATCAGTGAGAGTCTGCGTATTGAAGTTGGAAACACCAATGTTACGAACGAGACCTTCATCAACTAACTTTTCCAATTCTGCCCATGTTTCATGAAGAGGTGCCTTGGCCAATTTGAATTCCTTGTTATCCAAAAAGCCAAAGCGTGTATTGGGGTCTACGTATTCTGTAGGGAAAGGAACTATAAACACAAACTTAGTTCTTCTCTTTTCGGAGTGCTGATTATGCAATACTTACAGTGAATAAGATAAAGATCTATGTAATCCAAGCCATAATTTTCAAGAGTCTTTTCAAAAATGGGGCGGACGTGCTCCTTAGCATGGTAGTGGTTCCAAAGCTTACCGACGACTAATATTAGGAATAAGTCACCAGATACTCTTTCTCCCAAACACAACGCGTCTTATACTTACTAAAGAGTTCTTCTCTTTTGACGATTCCATCCTTAATAGCTTTTCTAACAGCCTTACCAACTTCAGCTTCGTTAGCATAGAGAAGGGCGCCATCAATTAAACGATAACCGCTCTTGATAGCAGTATACACGACATCTTCTGTTTCTTCGCGGGGAATACGAGCAGTACCAAAGCCAACAAGAGGAGCTTTATCACCAGTACGGTTTAAAGTAATGTATTTTGTATGAGGAGACATTTTGTTATTATTAAGAATAGGAAAAAAGATAGATTGATTTTTTTCCCTCGAACAGCCTTATTTATATATATGCAGATCTAAAGTTTTTGACTGCTTTAGATTTGTAATCAAACATGATGAATTGTTGTTGGTATTAAAATTCAGATCCTACAACTTTTACTGTATGAATCAACGCAGGTCTTTGTAAGGTCCTAACTTTTCTCTAACCATGATATACAACAAAAAAGATGGCGCTTTGTGTGATCACTACATTCAACAAACAAGGCTTAGTATTGTTGTGGCCCCATCATATCAACAAACAGACACAAATTGCTTTACTGCGTCATCGGACTTTTATGGAAATCGATTTTAGCCTTTTGTGTTTTGAATTGAATCATACTTGGTAAAAATTTAGCAATAACGAGATAGCTGCGAAATAGTTGAATGCAAAGTGTTATTTATTATAAAGGCATTATGTTCAAATAATAGCTATTTCTATTCCTATAGTACAAGTTTATAGTCTTTCTCGTTTACTGGATACAAGTAACACTCTTCGATAAGACAGTTGATTGTTCTTTTTACTCGGGCCTTGCATCTCGAGTATTCGGGTATTTCATTTATTTTACAGGTGATGTATTCAAGACGGATGCCGCCTAGAATAATAAGTCAGAATATTACGCGTCTTTCTTTCTTTCTTTTTACATACCATGGTAATCATCCATTTCTTCTATAGTCTCAGTTATTATCTTCATTACACACTCTCTAAATTCTGCATCATCTATCACCTTATACAATTTCTTTTCCTTATCAAATTCAGCGATATAACCATTTCTGAGCAAAGAGTTGAAGGCCCTTCCAAAATAGTCTGAAAGTTCTTTTCTAGATGGTTCCTCAGCATAGCCCTACGTGTGACATGCATGATTTACTACAACTATAATCGCATTCTTTCTCTGTTATACCTCTTGCTTTAGTAATTCAGTTGCTAATTTTACTAATTCTGGATTGTCTCTAGCTGTCGTGCTCGAAAATGTTTCTGATCCTAACGTTGTGTAGTATTCAAGAAGTGCTTCTTCAAATTGAGCATCCCCGTTGTCCTCTTGCATTTGCGTGGATTTTTGTCTATTTTCTTGCTCCAACTGACTTTCGAGCTCTGTCAAATTCATCTCCATTCTAGTTGGTAATTTAAATTCCTTTTCATATTCCTTCTTGAAATACAGGACTTGACATGTGTGCAAAAGTTCTTGGTTTGGATCAAATACTTCATCTATTTTCTTAAATTAACAACGCTTGTAAACCTTCCAAAACAGATATCATACGCAAATCATAAATCATCAACTCTCTTATATCTCTGTGTGTTGTAATTTTCCCTAGTACTCTTACGCATGTACCGATTTTTAATGGCTGGAAACTATAGTCGTCAATCCAATATCCGCACGGTAGTGTTCCTGTTCCATCGTCGACTAAATATATAAAGGCGTTTAGGCGTTTTCCAACCCTCCTCGCTTTATATCTTATGTACCTGTATAAATAGCTCTCTTACTATTAGTCTCAACAGCAACAATGATCCCACAGATCTCTGCGAATTTTATATAGTGATTATAGAATTTGTAAGTATCTAATTTAAAAATGCAAAGTGATAAGTATTATAACAGCCTACGCTGCTAGTGTCATATACCAATAGTATGCTCGACTGTCAATTCCAGATTGAGTATATCGCTTATAAATAATTTGACATTGGTTAAAAACAACGGATCCAATCCAACCAATGCCGTTTTCATTTGAGAATTCGCCTCAAGAAGAAGAAAAAAAAAAAAAAATACAGGATTTTAATTTTCAGCTTGTCTACCTTTTCTGGACAAAAGTAAAAAGATATATTCAAACGCGCTAAAAGCTACTCATACAGTATTGGTACCATTCAGGTAATGCGTCAAGTACGCGAATAATATAGTAATAAACAAATGACAAGGAAAAGCGCGATTAGATTGGTTAGTGCCTATAAAGCTTAAGCAACGAACGATAAGGACAGTAAGGTTTTACCGTCGTCTTGGCTTCAATTTAATCGTTTTATTTGTCATGAATCTTAAGGGGTTCTTATTTCTTCAGCCCAATGAACCTGAAACTTGTATCATATTTGCTTGTACACATGCCAAAAGCCAACTCCTAGATTTACAGGAGCCTTTATATTTGTAGGTGATAGATACACACATTCTTGCCTTAATATCCAGTCTATAGCATGTGAAAAACGAGACTTTTTGACTGATGAATTCTTGTGTCGCAAACATCTTCTACTTACTAGCATATTTGACTTTTCGCGTCTATTGCCCCTTCTTCTTTCTTATCCAAAAAACGCATGTTATTTACTTTTTAGCTCATTTCTCATTCCTTCCTTCTAATGGCTTTAAAGAAATCATCTCTTAAACACTACAATGAGCATTTTCAACAACCACAATTGCAACAAATACCAAACAGAAAAAACAACAATATAAATATGCATGCATCAAGTTCGCAGTTTTATCATAAATCAGAAGACGATGAATTAGCTAAAAACATTAGTTCTGAGTATCAAGAAATACAATTACGCACCTTGACCAAATGGATAAACAATCAACTAAAGCAAGTTGGTGAACAAATAACAAGCATTGAATATGACTTACAAGATGGCACCAAACTACTTAAACTACTCTCTGTGGTTGCCGACCATCCTCATTTGAAGCCAGAGAAAGGCAGCATGCGAATCCACCATCTGTCAAACGTAGCACAGGCATTAAATTTTTTGAAAGAACAATGGGGCATAGACAGCTTACCTGCCATAGCCAACGAATCAATTGTCAATGGCGACACGAAAAGCATTTTAGCTCTCACTTTTTTCATCATGCTCAAGTACCAAATTCATCCCATATTAAAGAATAAAGTGAGCGCTTAAAATTTAAACCCCTTTCCACAATTGCCAAAAACTAAACTTATATCATAGGCCATTACAGTTCTGCTGGATTCACCATTACCCAATGTCAATGAGTTGCGCTCTAGGCCTTCCATTGAAGCAAAACTCGCTTTGCTGTGCTGGGTTAGATACCAATTGGAGGATTATATCACGCATCACATCATCACAAATATTCAAGATTTTTCACGTTCTTGGCGATCGGGGCTAGCATTTTGCCTACTCCTTCATCGATATAACCCAGAGCTAATACCAACACTATTCACTGATATCCTTCAACAGTCAACCAACAAAGATGTAAGGTACATGCTTTTGGATCTAGCATTTGATGTTGCGGAGAACCAACTCAACATACCTCGGTATTTGGACCCAGAAGATTTGCTTGTAGAGTTCCCTCATGAACCCTCAGTAATGATGTATGTTAGCGAGATGTACAATGCCATGGTTCATAGTACCGACTCCAGCAAAGAAGAGCGATTGCGCGACATCATGTTGCTCAAATCCACCGATAGCGACGAATCGTTATCTCAACAAACATTATACGAATCACAGGATTCCATCACACCGTCTGAATCATCTACTCGTGCCGAGGAAAACATGTCACAACCTGAAGAAACACAAGACGAACAACTTGATATTCTCTCGTCGTTTTTACATTCACATCTTGAAAGATACGAGGAACAATTTCTATTTAACATGGCGTATTCGAGTAGATACGAGTCTGAATTACCTGTCTTTGAAGCGTTAGAATCTAAATACCAGCACGTGGAATGGGAAGAGATGGGTTTATATCAGGATATAATACCTACAGATGCAAACGGAGAACCGATACACCCACTGGACGGAACGATTCCTATGGCGGAAGCTTTTGAACGCTCTCTGTCTGATTTATTGATTTCTAAAGAGAATCATGACCAACAAGTATTGATGAAGCTTCAGAATACCTGCCATCTATTTCGACGAGGGGTCATGTTTGCACAAATTTTACTGGCCATACGTGCAGAAATGGATTTCATTCAACAGCTCATGATGAATGGAGACAATGCAAATGAGGAACTGGTTTATAATCTAGAACAACGAATGTATATTGTCAATACGACGATTCAAGGTGCTCGCGATGAATACCAACACGATCTTTTACTTAATTATAAAGATGCTCGCTTTGCCAACTCTATGGAAGAGTTAGAAAAACAATACAAGAAGGTTGTTCAATGGGTGGATGAAGTCAGGGTATGGTTCAAGGAAGCTGAACGAATTTGTAGCTGGATTGAAGACCATGTAAAGCTTATTACAGCTCGTAACAGTATGGATTACTTTAATCCCCTTGCTGCAGAAGTGAATATTGACCATGAAAGGGCAATTCAACTCTATGAAGACCATGAAAAATTAAAAAGAGAGATCGAAAGTTTTGATTCTGATGATATGGCACAGTTAAAGGCAAATGTAAAATGGATAACAGCGTCATCCGATTCACAAAAAGAGCTTAGTCCTGCAGATACTTCTATTATTGGCATAACTTTAAAAACGTTGAATTTGTTGAATAAATTGACACAGTTACTGAATGCCCGATCGCAATTTGTCCAATTGAACCTACTAAGGCTTAAATGGGAAGAGATTTTTGCCAGCGCCGTTCAATGGATAGCGACTATGGAGCAGCAAATGAACTCTTTTTTACAAGGAAAAGCCAGATGGTCGGAAAAAATGGATACAAGCAACAACGAAGATGTAGAAGATGTTATTGAAACATTGGTCTTTCTGGAGCGCGAGGTCTCTAACTTTGACCATGGTTGTTATACTGATGTCCTGAATGCTTATGAAGATCTAGAGAACGTGTACAAGCAAAAGCTACCAGATTATTTGGAGTTACGCCAAGTTGGGTTTGAAAAAGCGTTTGAAGACGTGATGAAACGGTCTGCTTTTAGTCGCAAAGTAGTTGAACAACTCCTGTCCATGTTGAGTACTGTAGAAAAATTTAAGAAGCTTCGGCAAGTAGGGGAAGACTTAAAAAAGAATTTACAAGAAGATTCATCAGCTTTTGGAGACGAGGATAGTTATACAGAAAGTGTACAGAATTTCAAAGAAGAGTCTGCTTTTTTAATAACAAACGCAAGTACGTACATACCCTATCCTACTGTTCCTAAAATGTCTACGGCTATTGGTTCAAACGATGTGCAAGATACTGAGATTACTAATGGAAATATCAGGAGTGCCATTAGTGCCTATAGTATGGCTTTAGCCCTCATCACTGACGTTCTTGACCAACTGTTAATGTCGCACTATCGAATCTCGTCTCTTCAGAGTCGCGTTGATGAAGCAATCACTACAACCACGCGTATGACAAGCTGGATGGACGAAAAAGCTAACCTTTTACAAGAGACATGTTTTGATATGCTACTATTTGATGTAAATCCTGATAAACGCGTCTCAAGAATATCTGGTAAGACGAAAATATTTCAGGTTTTTCTGTTTAAATACTAATTCAAATAATTCATTTAGCCGCCATATCTATTAGTGAAGAAATGCACCGTTTAGAAAAGGAACGCGATATGATAGCAGAAAAATTTTACGCAATAGAGAATGAGGATCTTGTGAAATGTTACAACACTGTGAAAGAGCTAGAAAAAGACATTGATTTTGCAAATGCAGTTTCTATCGATAGAAATTCTTTAATCAGTCATGTCGAAAACCTGGAGCAGAAACAGAGGAATTTGAAAGAATTACTTTTTTATCGCGGGCTTCAACTGGATACATTGAAAAAGCGTACAGAGTGGGAAAACCAATGGCTCAAAGTATCAAACCAGATCCAAACAATTGCGCATAAGATGCTTGATTTTTGCTTCAATAAAGCGCTTTACAATCCTTGTGTGGAAAACATCAATAAGCCGTCTTACCAGGGTGACCGTGACATAATTCAATTGCTTCAGTCTCTGCAAGAACGTGTGGTAGAACTAGACAACCGACTTTTCTCACCGCTTCAAGATGTGTATGTCAAAATGGAAGAAAGCTATAGTACATTGTGTGATTACCAGTCTAAACATGACATATCGAATATGGTGCTGCATGGTGATACACTGGAAAAGCAAGACGATTTAGCTGAAAGACACGACGCTTTAAAGCATCTTAGTTTGTTTACAGCCAATATTGTCACACAACGTTCAAGTATCACCGAGTTTCTACTACGAGCTTACGACGCTCATCAAGAAGGCGAGAAAATCAAAGATGCTTTTGCTAAAAAGACAAAATTTATCATGACTGATGACACAACGATCGTTGCCTTGACTGAACGAGTTGCAAATTTCAAACAGGAAATTAAGAGTATTTGGCAAGACTGCAAGATTAACATCTCAAGTCCAGTTTATAACAGCGACTGGTCAAAACTTCTCAATCAACAGCAAAAGCAATCTAGCAAAATTGATTCATGCGTGGAGAGTTATTCTCAAATCAGCCGTCAAATAAAGGAGTTATTTGACAGAAAAATGAAGGCACTTTCGTCTCTTGATACCGACATCAATCAGTGTGTTAGCATGTATAGCGATGCAAACGTTATGAAAGCGCTTGTTATAAAATACGAGCAAGAAGCATCTGATCTTGGCGCCTGGATTAGCACACAAGTAGAATTCTTAAAAAGTCAATACTTTGATGTCTCAGCTGAAAACTTGTTACCTCAAGATCTCAATATACCCTCTTTAAGCCAAATACAGAGTAAAGCTATATCGCACATTAACGATTTTGAACGTGAGAAAGTCAAAGTTCTTCATGATAATATTGTTCAGTTATTGGATGACTCGGATAAGAAGAAAACAATCAGGTCTGTTGATTTTTCTCCTGCTACCAATAGGTTTGCACAAATGATGAGCCAGCTTTCAGAACTAAAGCAAGGTATAGAAGATCAATCGATTGCTCTAGATGCAGCTCACAAAAGAGCCACATGGGAAAGCCACCTTCAGCTAGGGATTTCTCGCTTAGAATCTATCCATGTCCAAGTCCGTCAATTTACTGTGAAGAGGAACCAAATAGTATCTCAAGACGAGTTGGTATTAGCACAAGTTCAAGAGCTCCAACAAGATTTGATGCGACTCATTCATCAAAAAGACGAATTTCAAAATGTTCTTTATCCAGACATACAAACCTCGTACGACATTTTCATTGAGTGCTTTCCGAAACTTTCAAAACCTATGGCTACTCCTGATCATTTGGAATTACGTATGGAGTCTTTAAATGGACTATCGACTCGTTTGCAAGACAATATCGACACTAGATCATGCGACATGAACCTCATTGAACAGAGACTGAATTGGGAGAATTTAGTCAAACAAGCTCTCGTCTATTTGTCAAAACAGGAGAAAATAATAGATAGCTTTATTGAGCAAAAGGCCAGATGGAAGAATGATTTGATCAAAAAACATAGTGACGAAGCTGAACTTCGCCAAGAATGGTCAGCCTTATCAAATGACTTCAAGACCTACGAGCAAGCTGTGGTAGAGCCTTTAAAGAAACAGTACAAAGCACTCATTGAAAACCTAACAGAGTATTGTAACAACACGACTCCAATTATTCCAAGGGATCGTTTTACTGAAAAGTTAAACGAAGTCCAACAAGCACAAACTATTACGAGTTACTGTTTGGATTTCTCAAGTAAGGTGGTTGATCAGCGATTCATTGTGTCCGCTTTTATCCTGAAAACGGTCAACCTGGAACAATCGGCCGAGTTAATTCGCGAAGAACTCATTTCAATCAACTTACAAAACGGCGACGACCATATCATTAGTCAACTATTAGAAGATTATTCAGAAAAGCTGCAGAGTTTCAAAACCAGTGTGGAGAATGTTCAGAACAATCTAGCTGCCAAGATACCATTTCCTCTACGAACGCTGGACTACTATTCCACGCAAACAAAAATCAAAGATGAAGCGAGCAACTCAGTCATTCGTGAAACAGTAACTATGTATAGCTCTCGTCTTGGTGAGCTACTTTCTAGTTTACAGCAAATATTAGAATCAAAAGAACGCGTTTCTCGTCGCAAGCTATCTTTGCACTACTATAAAAAGCAGGCTAAATTAATAGACGCTTGGATCACTTCACGTCAGCAGGCTACTTTGTTCGAATGGAATATACGAGATGTTAAAAGGGATATTTGCGACTTGGAAAAAGTCGTTGGTCAAATTAGCAGCATCGAGCAAACTATGATATCTAGTGACAACTTGTTTACAAAGCTATTATCGCTCTACAGCAAGTGTAAAATGGCTTTTGAAGATGACTCAATGCCTATGGAAGTCATTCACGAAGAGAATCAGCAGCTACCCATTGATGACTTTGACACATTTGTTCAACCTACTCAAGATCGCTTACAAAACGCTTGGGATGATCTACTTGCAAAAGTTCTATCTTTAAAAAAAGACAACCAAACACAACTCGTTACAAGAAAAATCGAGTTCTGGGTACAAGCTATAAATAGCCTAATGCATTCAATCAACACCGTGGATGAACATACTATATCCAACAAGGAGTTATGTGAGTACGAGAACGAACTGAAAATGCTAGAAGAGAAACACTACTTTAACTTGAAATCCGACGTTGAATCATGCAAGTCTATTCTTGATAAGCTATCGATAGATTCAGTCCAGCAACTATTACAAGATGGGCTACTATCCGCTAAATCTTTGAGAGCTAGAATAAACGAGCTAAAAGCAAGAGTTCAGTTTATAAAGTTGACGAAAACGTACCGCACTGATGTTTCCTATTTACAAGGAAGAATCCAACAGCAAACAGAGTCATTTGTTAATTTTTGTCAAAGTCTACCACCCGTACAAATTAAATCAACATCTGATGTACGTCAAAATCAGTATCAGGGTCTTTTCATCAGCTATAAAGCGATTACAAAAGAGATGCCAAGCCTTCAAGAGATATTTGATAATGTCAACGAGCAATATGATTCGATTATGAAGCAGGATAGTTCCTTTGATAGCGCTGCTCAAATGGATATCAAGGCTAGCTGGAAGGATCTTATAGATCAACAAAAGAAAGCATCCTTACAAATGTCGCGATATTCGAAATGGATGCCCACACTAGAGTCATTGGACGGTGCTCGAACAGGTTTACAGTCTATCTTAGAAAGAATACAAGATGAGGGTAACAACTTGGATGCATTAATAAAGAAGTCTTCAAAGGTATTTGCAGTCCTCTGCAACGACTTGAAAAACGTAGATGCCATTTTAGTCAACGATCATACCAACTTTAAAAATTTTGAGCAAGAAAGGCTGTATTTATTGGAGCAATTAGCCGATACGGAAAAAAACCTTAGACATAGTAAAAAGCAACAAGAAAAATCAAGTTTGATTCAAAAGCTTGAAGACGCAATCAGTAAAATTTGCTTGGATGTAAACAGTAAGCTTTCTATAGCCGAGAATCACTGTAAGCGCTTCAGTCTCGCCTCTTCCACTGATGGTTTTTCCAAGTACGTGGACTTTGCTACCCAAGTGGTCAATAGCAGCAATAAAACCATATTCTCTTGTCAACAAGAAATCGAGTCACTCCATATGAACGTGTGCTCAAGGTTAACTCAAGAATTCAATTGGCAAGATTTCAAGCTATTTGACCCACTTACACAAATGGTAAACCGACTTGTTTCTTTTACACGCATGGAGAAGGAGCATATAGATATTGCAATGCTCTTGAAACAGTTTATGTCTCGTCAGTCTAGAGTAGAAATAATGCTGGAAAATTTTATTCATGATGTCAATGCAATGAAGATATCACAGTCAAAACTTCCTGATATAGAGTATGAACTCGAATCATTAGAATCATCTGTCAGCAACTTGGAACTTTTATATCAAGATGTACTACAGTTTAAGTTTGAAGATAGTATCCATTACGAAAAAAACTGCCTTGTTGCTGTTATAGAGCGAATTCAGAAGAAACATCACAAGACAAGCGAGGACTTTGCTGCAATAAAAATACTACTAGAGAATAAGAGGCATAAAATATATGACCAAATCAAATATCAGCAAATCATGGTAAAGCTTGGCGATATTTTGAAAGATGTAACAGATATGACGAAGAAAGTCTCTCATTTTGAGGTTCGCCGAAAATCTATGGATACTAACGAAAACGAGTTTAACGACTTATGTGCGCTCTTCTATCAGGCTTTAAGCGCAAATCAATGTTCTGTAAAGACCCTTATTGATAGTTATGGACTTGAAAAAGACATTGAAGAGCTAAATGAAAAGATTTCATCATCTATCATCGACTTAAATTCTGCTATGGAACTCAAAAGAAAGGAGTTTGGCGAGCAAGACACTTCCGAGTTCCTACGCCTAGTTAGTATTTTCAACAAACATATAGTGTCGCTTATTTCTATAATTGACAAAGCGTCTCCCACCAGCTCCAACGTCATCCATAACTCATTTGTCAAGTCTGATCTTCAGCTTCTTCTCAAGAACTTAGTGTCATCCTTTAAACAGTATAAACGCCTCATCAATGATATACTCGACAAAGCCATCATTGAATCAAAGAGACACTATCTCGTAGGAAACTCTCTTGTGGAAAAGAAATTGGGTAAAATAAAAAGACAATGGGCCAAGACGCAATCTGCTGCTTCTGCTCGTGAAAGAGAGCTCAAAACGTGCATTCATCAATTAGACCACGAATTCTTTACAAAGCTTGCAATGGCCAAGTCAAACGGTGCTGTTCATAAAGTATCGAGATCGACTTCCGTAAGAAGCTTGCCAGCTGTTTCTCCTGTTCCAAGTATCAAGAAAAACGAAGAAGTGTTGTTAAAACGCAAGCCATATGTGCCAAATCCAAATAGTGAACTGGACGTAAAGTTGGGTCAAATTATTAACAGCTCGCCATATAAAATTACGGTGAAAGTGGTTCCTGATCAAATTGGCAAATATTGGTTTGGTGATGTAAACCCTCGTCTTGTTTATTGCCGTATCCTCTCAAGTAAATTAGTAATGGTTCGTGTTGGCGGAGGATGGGTGGAATTATCAAAGTAAGGCGATCTATCATATTATTGGATAAGGATTACTCATTGTTCTTTTTTTTTTTTTTTTTTGTGTGTGTAGATTTATTCTATAAGAAGGTTATGCTCTTTTAAATATTCTAAAGCCATCCAAGTAGTTTGGACAGAAGGCAACATCATTTCAGCTCTAGTGATTGCTTGTTTTAGTTGTTTGATAGGTAGATTATAAATAACTTCTATATATTCTTCTGCGTCTCTTTCCATTGGTTGTTCGTCGAGGATAGGGTCTAGGCATAGAAAAGGCATGAATCTATTTTTACCCCATTTAAGCTCGCTTATACCATCAGGTGAGTGTTCTTTAGGCAGTAAATTAATCCATTTACCACCTTTTAACCTGGCTTCTTCAGATAATTCATGTTGAGCAGCTTCTAAAGGACTAGTAAAAATATATCAATAGATAGTCATCTATAGTAGATTTACTGCTATTTACCTTGAGTGCTTTTTCCTATCATATGAACCTGCTACACATGTATACTTCTATATTTGAATTTTACATATGAATATTTTGAATTTAGATATTGTGTGTGTATTACTATTTCATTTGTGCCTTGAGTAAATTCTTTTAATAAACTGGTTGTTTTCTAGAATTATGTAAGTTTAATATTGAACCGTTTAAAAATAGGTTCGTCTTTACTGTTTTGGTATCAAATATAAAGACAACAACAAAGGTAGGATAGGCAGTGTCATGTCCAACAATGTCCCATTGGATGACACGACCATCAGCGAATTCTGTTGTACGATCCCATACTGTTATATATCTGATACTATTTAGACAATAAAACCCAAGGAAAAGAAACTAGTATACCTCTTGTGCATTAACTTGTCCGAGATAATCTTGGTCGCGTCACCTTTTGTGTTGATGGACAGTGACATGAAGATAAAAGAATAAAACTATGAAAAAATAATCAAGTCACATGCATTTTACTCTAAAATACTCTGTCTCCTGTTTGTTTTTTCTTTTTTTTTTTTTTTTTTTTTTTTTTTTTTTTTTTTTAGGTTTTTAAGGGGTAATCATTTGATGAAAAAAATATATAGTCCTCTTATCACTTAAATTTTCTTTTTTTTTTTTTTCTACATAGAGCATGGATTCATTGACAGTTCCTGTTCAAGACCTGATTCAGTAAATGAAACCAGAAAGCAAGAAACCTTCCCGCAAAGTAAACGACCCATGTCGCCTGCAAACAGAGTCACAATCAGAGGTGGTGGTCTTATTCAGAGAACGAGCAGTAATTCATCATTAAAAAGATCTTGCAGTAAAGCATCCTTAAATTCACCAAGGTCGCCTTTACCGGGATACTTGGATGGTGATAGGTTTGTTAGCATTGATGAAAACGGCAATCAACACTATGTAAAAATGAAGAAAGCGAGCGATGACGCAACTACACCTATCATCAGTAAAAAGAAACATTAAAAAAGCATCAAATTTACCGAAATAAAAAGTCCTGCATAAAAAAAATTATCTGGGTTTCGTTACGCTTCTTTTTTTTTTTTTTTTACAAAGTATAAAATGTCCATAAAAACAGCAATGCAAAAGCATACAGAAAACTTCCCCCCGTTAAGGACAGTATTTGAAAGGAGGGGTTACAAGGCAAAGTTTGTGACTGGTAGCATATTTCAAGAGCTTTTGAAAAGCCTTGAAAGGTCCCCAGCATTATCTGAACTATTCGACTCGATTGAAATTTACAGCAATACCTCCTTAACACAATTGACAGAAAAAGCAAAACGTGAAATCAAAGAAGTAGCTTCACGCGATCCTTTTCTAATTAATGTGTTTTTACGTCTAACGCATGACCCTCTTCTGAATGAACATCAATTTGAAGCTTTGAAATTATTACTTGATTCTAAATTGCGTCTTAGTGACTTCAAGCATAATCAGTTACCTCACATTATGATTGCCACGCCTTCAAAATATTCAGATTCTAAAATGACGTTGACACTTTTAATTTGCAGAAACTGTAGAGAGGAACGACATTTTACCTTTGACAAATTGGCTAAACTCCAAGCAAGGATACCAAAACTCGTATCTTTAAAGCTGCATTCTGCCACAATGGATCTGTGCTCGTTAAAAAGCGAAAAACCGAACATAACTATTCGATATCTCGACATAAAACTGCATTCATTACCCGAAAATCTTGTTGAATTCTTCAGCAACATTTTAGAGTATTACTCAAGCCATTTGAAAGAATTCACATTGGAGCAACTTTCTCCTGTTTCACAACATGAAAAAGCTTATGATACACCAGCCGTCCTATTAAAAAAAGTAGATACCGTCACATTCCCAAAGCTCAAAACCTTAAAGATTGGAAACATGCATCCATACCCAAAACTTACCGCAGAATTTGTTGAATGTATAGTCAGTTCAGCTAAGAAACTGAAACAATTATCCTTAGACGGTCTTCATTATTCGAGCTTATGCAAACCTATTTCTTTTTACTGCAAATACACGCTTACTGATCTTTCTATCGATATTGGCAATGAGATAGACTTAACGAACTTGGCCAAACTCGAGAAACTAAAGCGCTTACGGTGTCATTTAAGTCAATCTTTGATCCATTTGACTGTTGTCGATGTTTTGAAATGTTTACCTCAACTTGAAAAACTGAATTTCGGCTTTTATTTGTATCACAGCGATATTAGATTCACAATACATGATCAAGAGACGTTTAGCAATATCCTCTCGTTAACACTCGAAAATCTGACCTACGATAAGCGAACAATCAATAAACTGCAAGCTATGCTCCCTAATTCAAAGCGCATCAAATGCTGTAATTGTAAAGAAATAGAAACGGATATCAACTTATCGAGTGAACAAGATCCATCTCCATTTAATGGTAATTTCAATTTTCATGCGAACAGAACAGTGTGTAAATAACAAAGTTGTTAGATGATACAAAGGATAAGATGAATTTCAAGAACGGAAGTATTGAAGAAGATTTAAGCGTTGACGGAAAACACAACAAAAATAAAGATGCAGAGAGCATTATAGATCTGACTGGTATGGAAAAAAATGTTGGGGAAGAACTTTCAAGCATGTTTTGTCAAACTGATGAAGCGCCTATGAAAGGACGTGACAATAGCAGCAATAAAGACAATACGGATGATGAGTCAGTGGTTATTATTGATTTACCAACAGATCATAGGGAGCATATCGACCACAGCAATCAAATTCAAAACGATAAATGTTACAAGCCAGAAATTGATGATTCAGAGCTAATAATTATTGATGATGATAATGATCCAGAAGAGGGGTTTTATAATCCTCAAATCAATGTTGACGACTATATGGAACTTGCTGATAATATTGAGTACTCAGTCGATGAACCTGGTACCGAGGCCAATGAAGACCAAGATATCGAAAGCAAGACCGGAACCAAAGAAGGAATTATTATAAATGAAGACATAATTAAGAAAGAAACCGTGGAAATCAATGAATTTGGCGTCAAAACAGAACAGCTCGAACTTTATGGAGATACCAACCATTTAGTAGCAGAAGGTAGTAGTCATAATATCCAAGAATCGACCAAAGAGTCGTACCAAGAGTCCGGAGATGAGAGTGACTATTCACTATATGAATATCCAAAGAATCAATATTCAGAGAAAGAGTGTATTAAAAAATTAGGACAATTTGCTATAAAAAGAGCCTCTTTAGAGAAGAGACGCAAGGCAGGAAAAAGGGCTCGACTTGAATATATTGAAATTAGTGATGAAGAAGACGATGGCATCAAGAGTTTCTTTGAGAGAGTTAAAAAGTTAAGGCCAGTTATCCGCATCAAGTATTAAGTCAATTTACAAAGCAAACTTATATAAATGGTTTTTAAAACTAGCTAATCTGATCTATAATTTCTGATAAGGCAGAATCATCTACAATGTTTACATATAATTGCAGCAAAGCATCCTGAGTCAATTTTCTGGGTGCAGTATTTAAATGCCCGGTTCCTTGCAACAATTACTCCCAAGATTAGGTTTTCAAAAAAAAAAAAAAAAAAAAAAGGCAATAATTAAGTTGGAGTGTAATTAATTAACAAAGGAGAAGTAATGGAAATCAAAGACACCTGCTGAACCAATAGAGCTAAAGAATCAGCAAGAAACCTTTTTTTTTTTTTTATGAATTTCTTCTTAGCCTTTTACCTTCGTAGTGTTCCGATTTTTCTTCTTTTTTTTTGACATTTCAACTCCGAGATGCAGACAGTGCAGCTAATGAGGAATACCAATGAGTCACAATAGGCCTTTATATACAATGTTAACATCAATTTACATTGAAATAAGAGTATTCGCAATAGAAAAAAAAGAACGTAGATATCAGCGTGGCTCAAACACACTTCCTACCAAGTTTCTAAGATATGTTAAATATATGCTGATTCAAAAAAAAAAAAAGGGTCCAAAAAGAATTTTTTTTTTTTTTTTAAAGGTCAACACCTTTTTTTAAAAATTAAACAATACTATTGTATTGATCTATAACCACTAAAGGTACATTTATTCAATGCTCATGCTTTTCCAAGACTTTTTATGAAGCTTATATAGTGATATTCTACTTGACTTTGTCAGGCTATAACACCACAATTTGTTATAAAACGAAATCTGTTCCTTTGAAATCCCGGTTTAGGAATTAAAAGAAAAACGACCTATGTTTCAATATACTATCCCGATTGAAAAAAAAAAAAAAGTTTTTTTTTTTATATATATATATAAGAGAGCTGGTCTTTCATTGATCTGTTTAGTGTTTTTCTTATCTTCTTTTTTTTTTTTTTTTACTTTTTACTTATATCATAATGGAGGATCAAAAAAAGGTGGAAACCTATGTTGAAAAGCCTACCAGCCTTGTTACCAGCAGTAAATAAGCGTCATTGAAATAACGCGCACTAAACACGAAATATCCTAATGCTTTGCCTATTTAGATCTTGACTCTGAAATTGGAAGCGACCCTGATTTTGGTTTTGTAGATGTGGATCGTTCTAGAGCAGGATCAAGTATCATGGCCTATTTTAATGTAGTCTGCGTTGTTGCTGGTTCTGGTGTTCTTGGCCTTCCTATGGCTCTTAAACAAGGTGGTTGGATTGGCCTAGTCATTTTAGTCTTAGCCTGGGTGATGTCTGCCTACACATCTCTCCTGCTCATTCGTTGTCTTTACTCAAATGGTAAAAAACGTATTGCTACTTATAAAGAAGTCGCGACAGAAGCATTTGGTGTTATTGGTGGTTGGGTTACTTTCTTTTTCAACGCTTGGCTCTTACTAGGTGGTCCTGTCCTTTACTTGGTCCTTGCTGGTCAAAACTTGAATCAACTCTGTAAAGGAACAGCTGGTGAACTTGGTAACACTCCATGGATTATCATTTGTTGTGTAATTGTCGCTATCCCTTTTATCTTTTTCAAGACAATGAAGGATATTGCGTGGGTCAGTGCTTTGGGTTTTGTTGCTATCACCGTCGTTGTACTTGTCGTTTTGATTATGAGTATTATCGATAGTAAGAATCAAGTCAATATTCATCATGATGTCGTTGTCTGGAACATGTTTCCAATCGCTCTTAGTACAATTGCTTTTAGTTTTGGTGGCAATGTTGTTTATCCTCACATTGAGGCTTCTATGAAACAACCTAAAAATTGGGCAAAAGTATCTACTGCTGGTCTCAGTACATGTGCCATTCTCTATTTGATTGTTGCTATCTGTGGTTACTTGGTTTACGGTTCCATGGTTCAAAATCCTATCTATAACTCTCTTCCAGAAAACGCAGGTCAAATTGTAGCTATTGTTGTTATTACTGTTAACGTAATGACTTCGGCTCCTATTTACACTGCTTCTTTCTCTTTGGATATTGAAGAAATGTTAAACATTACAGTGGAACGTCTAGGTAGAACGAAAGAGTTCATAGCTCGTGCTGTTATTCGACTTGCAATCATGAGTGTTGTTGGTGTCATTGCCTGTACTGTACCTCATTTCGGTGCGCTTATGTCTCTGATTGGTGCCTTTGGCAACTGTACTCTTATCTTCATTTTCCCTGTCATCTTTTATTACAAGTTGACTGGTCTCCGAAACAAGCCTATTTGGGAATATGCCTGTAGCTTTTTGGCCATTCTTCTTGGTGTCGTTGGTTTAATCTTTGGTACCATTGAAGCTATCAAGGAATTGATTGCTGCTTACTCTTAATTATGTTCTATATTATGTATACTTTTATTAGACTTTGTTAATATATAAAATACCCTGTTATATTCTTTCACTATGTAATTGATGACAGTTTCCTCTTTTTCCTTATCTTCTTCAGTTTCATCAGAATTCAATCTAACGTGGTTAGTATTATGAGATTATGTAATTGGGTACACGCTATAGGCTCTGATATTTCCTTTACTCAGACAAGTTATTATTTTTTCCCAGAAAACTTTCTGCCAAACCCATATACACTATCTACTATAGCCAACTTTTTTTTTTTTTTTTTTTTTCTGCTGGATGGGTGAAACTTTCTTCAATCTGGCAAATTAAAAATTTTCTGCGTGGTTTCATTTGTCATTAATAAGCTTTATTTTTTTAAAACCTGGTATTCTTTTTCAAGATGCAATAGCTATAGTTCATGTTTCTACATAATAGTGTTGTTGTAGTTTTTGCTATAACACAAAAATATCCCATTTAGATCGATTCAGCTTTATAGCTCTCAAACTCACTTGTAATTCTGCTATAATGGCACTCCCCTGAGACTCCGTCCTGGATCCGAAAACTCTACAAAAAGCTTTTTCGAAAGTAGAACTTTCCTAGATATCTTCAAGGCTATTTTTTCCCTCTATCAAGTGAATCCGTCTTTTCTTTTGTTTGTCTCTGTTTTTTTTTTTAACATGAGCTTTGACGAAAAAAGACTTGGGTCCACCATTGAAAATGGTATTATTTGTATGCTAACTTATCGAATTCCAACATTTTTAACAAAACTTAATTAGCTGAAGAGGGACCTTATTTTACCGATATTGATCGGTCAAATGGAGCATCATCAATTATGGCTTATTTCAATGTCGTTTGTGTTGTGGCAGGAACTGGTATTCTGGGACTTCCAATGGCATTAAGGCAGGGTGGTTGGATTGGTCTCCTCATTTTATTTTTATCCTGGGCCATGTCCGTCTACACCGCCATCATCCTCATTCGCTGTCTCTATGCAAATGGAAAATCACGTTTATATACCTACAAAGATGTCGCCACCGCTGCCTTTGGTTGGATTGGTGGCTGGGTCACCTTCTTCTTCAACGCTTGGATTCTTTTAGGTGTGCCTGTGCTCTATACCGTTCTTGCTGGTTCAAACATGAACCAGCTCTGTGCAGGCACCTCTGCTGAACTTGGGAAAATCCCATGGGCCATTATTTGCGGTGTCGTCATTGCCATCCCTTTTATTTTAGTCAAAACGATGAAAGAAGTTGCTTGGTTGAGTGCCTTTAGTACCGTTACTATTGTAATTGCCGTGGTGATTGTCATGGTCATGTGCGCTATTGACAAACCAAACCAAGCCAGCGTGCAGCACGATGCAGTGATTTGGGACATGTTTCCCATTGCCTTGAGTACAATTTCGTTTAGTTTCGGTGGTAATGTGGTGTACCCTCATGTGGAAGCAGCGATGAAAAAACCTCAAGATTGGACAAAAGTGGTGGCCGCTGGTCTCGGCACTTGTTCTGCTTTGTATTTTATTGTGGCTATCTGTGGCTATTTGGTCTATGGCAATCAAGTATTAAACCCTATTTATAACAGTTTGCCCGCAAATGCTGCTCAAATAGTGGTCATTGTCATTATCACATTGAACGTCCTTGCCACAGCACCTTTACTTCTCACCTCCTTCTCTCTTGATATTGAAGAAATGCTAAACATTAGTGTCGAAAGTTGCGGAAAGATGAAAGAGTTTGTCTTTCGTGTCATCTTACGTGTATCTATTGTTGTCTTGACGACGGTTATTGCTTGTGTTGTGCCTCATTTTGGTGCCTTGATGTCATTGATTGGAGCATTTGCTAATTGTACTCTTATTTTTGTGTTCCCTGTTTTATTTTATTTGAAACTCACGGGTTTTAGAAATAAGCCTATTTATGAACTTGGTTGGTGCTTTTTGGTTGTACTGCTCGGCGTTGTGGGGTTGGTGTTTGGTACCATTGAAGCAATTAAGGAATTGATCGCATCTTTTTCTGCTTAAAATATATATATATATATATACCACTGTATAGATAAAACATATTATAAAAAAATTTCTTTATTACAAACATTACTCGAAAATGGCTTTAAGTGTGTAGGTCATTTACAATCTCTGCTTATCACATTAACTCGATCAGGGATATTATACAGGGTCTATTCCTGATTAGATTATGTAACGTTTAATATTCTCGTTGTTATCTCGAAAGACGACTATTACTACCATTACATAAATAGTATTTACTGATAAAACCACTCATCACCTTTATAATAGTGTTATATAAAGTCGTCTTTCTTTCAACTCGATTTGTTTCGTTTGTTTTATGTACCAATGAAATAATGAATATGTAACAATATTAAAGTCGCACTGCACCCTTTTTTTTTTTTCTTTTTTAAAAAAAGAGTGGGGTTCAAATAGACCACAAGACACAACTTCAGGGTCGTGACTAATTCGTTTGTTTTGTGTATGATTTTCTCTTTATAAGGGTTTGGTGAGAAAGATAAAGCAAATGTATTACTCATTGAACACATGCGTGTTTACCTACTTTAATCAGTAAGGGTTCAGTTAAACCCTGATTGATTTACAATAATAAGTTTGTGTGAATCCGTTTTGTATGGGAATTTACTTTTATATTGGCGCAAATAATAGATTGAATAAAGGCAGAGAAATGAGCAAAGACAGTCAGGCAATGGCTATGCTTTCAGAAACGGGATGGTTATCATATTATTCAAGACTATATCTTTTGGCCGTATTTTATTATTTTCGAGATAGTAAAGTGAATATTGATAAGATTTCTCATTCAAATATATTTTGTACACCCACTACGCTTAAAGGCAATAGAACCCTTAATATAACCTTTCAATTTAATAAATTTATAACAAGAAATTTAATATGGGATAATAATCCAGACTGACCTCTACTTTGTTAACACACTTCTTATCAATTAATGCTTATATCTAAAGCCCAAGGTAAATACTTATTTTCTACGGATACTTTTCTTTCCATTTTCCCTGATAAGTTAGGTATTCAGGGAGCAAGAGAAAAAAAAAAAAAAAGCGGTGATAAAAGGGTCTTCTGTGTAGCTTACCATATTAGATGAACCATGGAACATGAAAAACTTAAATAATGACCGCGTCTTAATCTTATGAACCCTTTTTTTTGTTACACTGCCTTAATCTTGCTTTCCTTTCTCATATGATTTGTGCACCTATCGAAAACCATATAAAAAGAAGGCATATTCCTACTGAGAAAAAGAAAACCCTCCCCCCTTTTCTCCTTTTTTTTTCTTAAATTTTTACAACCTTTTTATGTACTCACACACTGATATCAAGTATTCTAACCAAGTGTATGCTGATGAACAAAGTCATCCAGCGTATAGTGACACTTGGGAAAATCAAATAAGAGGTAAATTATATTATGTGAGTGGTTTATAATACAAGAATTTGGAACTAAAAAGGCTGTAATTCTTTTACTTTAGTCCCAAGTTACAATCACATTGCAGTGGCTAATTACCCTATTGAGTATACAACAGGTACAGTGTGAACGGGAGCCATATATTTTTTCAGCTTTTTTAACCTTGGGACCCATCATTAGATTCCGTGTTTTGCCAACCTTTACCTGAAAACAACAGTATTTCCGCGGGAACTTCTAATAATAGCATACATCATAAACTTTTGGATTCTCATACTGCACTTATGTATTCCCCAGGTCATCATCATGGCGCGCGACCAAGAGCTGTAATTGCTTCCAAGAGAGCGGCACAAAACAGGGCCGCACAAAGAGCGTTCCGTCAAAGAAGAGAGCGTTATATTAAAGACCTTGAACGTAAAGCTAAGTTGATGGATGAATGGCAACAAGAGATGGAGCAGCTTCGTCATCAAAACAAAGAGTTGGTTGAGAACTCGTTAAGGTTGGAAAAACAAATCCATCAACAACAACAACAAATAAACCACCTTGAAAAAAACAATAGTCATGAAAACGTCTCTTCAAGTGAATCTAATAGCTGTGCTTCAGAGGTTATTGTTCCAGCACCAGTTGTCGTCTATATGGATCCACCGACAATAAAGAAGCAAAACCTCGCCAAAAAACAACAACAAGAAGAAGAGCAGCTATTATTCCTACCTATCAACTTGAATGCACCAGAAAAAATACATTTTGCAAGCTCTCCAACTTCAACATACTCATCCTCTTCTTCATCGTCATTCAATGGCTATGAGCAACAATATAACAGCAATAATAGTTTCCTTTGGAATGAGTCATATGAACCAGATTTTGATCTTTTACCCTCACACGATAAAGATCACGACTTAAATAACTTATATGCGGACCTTTTAGCTACAAACCATAGTTCAAATTTTGATGCTACTAGTAAAACACAAACATCCTCTCCTCCCTATTATGAAACTTCTACCAGCTTGATGCCAGAAGCCCACTAACTATTATAAGCATGACTAGATATACCTTTTTTTTTTTTTTTGTAGACACACATACTATATGCCTATTTTTTCCCTGTAAATAAAAAACCATGATCATTATTTCATTTTATTAACGTGTTGCCTTCATTACACAAAACGTTTTCCATATATGCTTGTCTTTCCCAAATATAAAAACCCTCTCGTTCTCCACGCCTTTCACACATGTACTACATTCACAGAATGTGTTTTTTTTTTTTTTAAAATTATGAATGTAACACTCTTTTTTTTTCCTTCACGAAATTACATGTAGCAATTATTGCTCTGTTCCTCGATACTCTTAACCAATGATACTGATTTACGATGCGTGCAATTATATGAGCGTGTACCCCCCCCCTCCCCAAGTTGAGCCCTGAATTCATTGTTAAAAAATGGCCTCATGATACGAAAATGCTGCATAAAATCCAGATATTTCTAGTAAATCTATCTAATCCAGGGTCGTATTATAACATATGTAATACACGGTTTGTGAGCCATACATGCATCTTACATATTGCTATTGTGGAAAACAAACATGGGTTTATATATAAGTGCTGTAACTCAGATTAAGTAAATGTAAACTTCTGGAGTCCTGTAATATTGTCAGATAGTCTCGATTGCATGAGGCATAAGCAATGCATATTTTATAAGTAACTTGGGCTCATGTATTAACAAATGGTAGTGTTTTCTTACAAAACATAATCATTTTGAAGGAATTGAATATGTATGTCGTATGTATGATAGGATAGTTTCTGATTAGCTATATGGGTCAAATTAACATGAGCTTACATATTACGGGTTCACCACCTGACTTAAAATGATCATTCATTTAAACCCTTCCCCCAGAACCCTTTTTTTTTTTTTTTTTGTACATATTCTGATTACATAGACAGTGTGTCTGTTACTAAAAATAAAACGAACAATACGAACAGAAGTATCTTCTGCTTTAATCTGATTTTACATAGAGAATATGAGTCAGTGTTATTACTTTATAACGGGTTTAACTGGAAATAAAAGACATAAGGCTTTCTTAAAATTAAATTCGCGTGATACTAAATAAAAATAAAAAACCATTTCCCTTACGATTAAGTAATAGTAATCCCTGATTTTGCTTTGATAAGGACAATAAGTTGTATGCAAATAAGCCATTTTAGTAACATTGGTCTTTACGATTTTCCTAAATAAAATCAAGTAAGGTAATCACTAAAAAAAACGAGTGGGCATAATGCAAATCCTTCTTGGAAAAATAATTTAGCGACCAATCAAATTCGCTAAAAATGCTGACCATAAGATCAGCGACTTATTTTGCTGGCCCTCATACAATATGCAGAACGCCTATAAAAGCATGATTCTTAACCGACTGGTCTTTGCACATTTGCTTGTTTTAACAACGCTATTAGGCTACAAGTGAAGCTTCATGCTAGAATTGAGAACAAAGAACAGCCGATTCCTGCAAAACATTGCTGCTAATCAGTTATTTTGAAATTTGGAAACCTCTCATCGTAGCTTACATTTTTAAAAAGATAGGCCACTACCAATGGCCAAGTAAATTTCAAACGGTTGTTTCCAAGTACTATAAACGTGTTTCTCCAAACTTTCTTCTTGTATAAACTTCACTTGAAAAAGTCCCTAGTTGTTTTGGACAGTGTTCCACTCAAACCTTGTCAAGTCCCTTAATGTTTATTTGCAACAGAGTCATAGTCACGTAGAACTCCTCTTATAGTGCTAGCAAAGCGTGATTTCACAACATCAGATTACCTAATTGACATTACTTGGAAGAATACCGTGCGCGTTATAGAAGCACACAGCTTGTAATTTTCAGAAATCTCTATTGTTTAATGGTTAAAAAAAAAAAAAAAAGCTTAGGTTAAAAAATACAAAAGTTTACAGCACTTCTGCTATTTGATCATTGTATTTCTTGTTGAATTTAAAAGCTTTCACTAGTGTAACACGGCATCATGCGTAGTGCTTTAATTTCAATGTAATTTATGCACGAAAGGTAATAAAATTAAATCCATTGCCTTCAATTGTATAGAGCTTTCCAAGAAGAAGTTAATTGATGAACATATCTAGCGGCACTATGAGCATCCATGGCTCTTCTAATTTCATAACTTTTCTTACAATATTTCCCCCAAAGAAGCTTAAGAAAACAGCATTAATTTAGAGTAAAAAGACAAACTATTAATTTTACTATGCTATTTGTCGCTCCTGTGACAGATAATACAGATATTCCAAAAGCCCTAACTACTCTCTACTAAAATTTGAGTTTTTTTTAAGCATCTTTTATTTGGATAAATGGGTAGAATACTACACTGTTTTTTTTTTCTGTCATTCAGTTTTTGCAAAAAAAAAAAATTCCAAATTGAGTAACTTTTTGATCTCCCAGATTTGGAAATAAATATTAATTTTTAAATATATTTTTTTTTGTGGAAAAAAAAGCAACACTTTTCAACAGCTTTTGTTGCATGTATTTTACAACCAAAAGTTTTTCATCTGTTCATGTAAGTCTTTTTCAAGCTGTCAGCCCAGTGCGCAGAATTTACGGATTTTCTCAACTCTAGTGTTAATTTTTTTTGACATGTAACGCCTGATCAATCAATAGCAGCTTGTTAGATAATTACAGTTAAATTGTGAACATTCTAACTAGTAGTTAAAAACAAATGCTCATATTTCGAGCACATACGAATTGGTAAATATCAATAAAATCATATATGCATCTACTTTTCCATCGAGTAAAACGGCAGCTTCAAAACTCGTTGTATAATTATTTCCTTTTGAATTATTTCTATGAATATCCCGAAAAGCAGCACGTAAAAACCTGGAATTGTATTGAAACTTTTTATATTTTAGCTGAAGCTCTAAACTCTATATAGGGCCGTTGAAAATCTTCTATTTTGTGTGCTAGAGCGATAGCTTAAATAAATAGATAAATCCTGTAAGTTATTGAAAAAAAAATGTTGCCTTTTCCAAAAAAAAAAAAAAAAAAAAAAAAATCTTTTGGAAATGGTGTAACAAACACAAGATTTAATAAAAACAAGTTGTGTTCATGCAAATCTCCACTATGGTTTGCTGAACTGGATTGGGCAGGATTGAACTTATACGTACCATAAAGGAGAGTTCCTCTCGCTTTGAAAATTCAAAATGTGTGACTGTAATTTATAGTTAACTTAAAGTTAGAACATCATAATTTTTTTAATGTATGTAGAATTATACACTATGTCTTGTCTCCTAAGCCTCCTTTGGCGCTGACATCTTATAAAATCTTACATGCGCGAGTGTGGAACTATAAAAATTAGTTATAATTAATTAATTAATAAAGTCATCGAGGAGTTAAACAAGTATCACCAAAGACACTCGAAAAAGAAAAAAAAATTCTAATTTCATGGCATGTCTTTTAGTAGGAGTTGTGTTTCCCATTTACATTCAAAATTATCCTTTTGCTTAGTCCACACTTGATTTGCGAGTCACCCAGTCCCGGAGTTAGTTGAACTTGTGAAATAAAAGCTATTCACTTGTCTATGTCCTTTACAGTACCAAAATTATATCTCTAATCTAAATCCTTAGCTGATCACAGAAATTTCCTGGGATCTGGAAAAAGTACGGGTGCACTAAAAAAAGCTATTTTGAAAAAAAAAAAAAAAAAAAAAAAAAACTTGAATTTCAAACATGAGTCGCTATTTTCTGACCCTTTTGTAGTTTATCTTGGGCAATAATGCAATACGCAAATGTTATTATACGTATTCCCTAGGACCAATATGAAGTAAGTACATCTATACATATAAAAAAGCATTAAGACTTAAAGACTCTGTACCACTCTGAAATTTGAGGCGTAAAAACAGTCAGAATTATGCCAACAAGAGTAACAATGTTTCCTTAATGTACCATAAAGACTGCTTAGGCAAAACCTTAAAATTCCTTGCTTAAGCTGTGTAACTTTATGCTCATTGTTCATATAAGATGCTAACTACATGATATTCGAAAACCAATATTTTTTTCAGTACCATGTATCTTAATACCGTGAAATTATTACTCAGTTTTTTCAAATACTACTATGGGCTACTCTTGAAAATTTGGCTGCAAGCAAATTCAAGCAAATTCTTAACGAAGCTACTTCGCTACATAGGTATCAGGCCGAATTACTCCCCTCGTTACGGTTTGGCCAATATTATGCATTGCGTAATTGGAATAAAATTAAACTTAACGCTTTTCTATTATAGCTGCATCTAGGGCATATTACCCACCAGAAATCAATGTTACATATACTGACCTCGAAAGCCATTATCAGTATAATCCCTTCGTTGCTCCATATAATTTTGACAATTTTTACGATGATTCCAACATTAATATCTTCCCTACGTTTGGAGAGACTACACAGTTGAACCACTTTGATGTTGGAATTAATAGCTCGTTAATTCTGCAGAACGAGCCGTTTGGGGCAAATGCCCAAACATCCTTCGAGAACAATTTACAGGGTAAGCAAAATAGTAATACGATTCAACTTTATTTTATTATGTACTGATTATGAATCTTTGCGTAAATAAGACTATGAACAAAATCCAATAAGAGGTGATTTTTATTTGAATGATGAGGCTAAAGGACAAAAAAGCTCAGGAGTAAAAAAAAGGACCCTTCATTGTAATCTTTGTAATCAAACTTTCTCCAAGAAGTCCAACTTGAAAATGCATGAACAAACGCATTTACCAGATAACCAAAGAAGACGATTCGACTGTAAAATCTGCCCTGAAGGCAAATCTAGCTACTTACACAAGGGTAGTTTGACAAATCACATAAAGATTAAGCACCCTCAATGCCCGGGTTGTCCTAAAATTTGTATAAACAAAGAAGAACTTAAGAACCATATTCTGTGTTGTAAATGGTACAATGAACAGCACGCAAAGGGAAATAAAGAATAAATGAGAATCCCTTAGGGTGTGTAAAGTTTATTATAAAATAAAGTTTATTATAAAATTATACTAAGTATAAAGTAAAGAACAAAAGACTAAATAAAACTAAACCTATTTATATGAACTGGAATTGAACTGTGTTTGTAGTTAGTAATTACTTGGGGGTAGAGCAGGGTATGATTAGAGAGTGCTTGCCCCATCTGATCTTTTCAGGATAAAAGTATACTATGATCTGTCATTGTACTTTTGACAGCAGATCAGAGCTTAATTAACTATAGCGTTATTAGTGTTATTTGAACTAAAATAATCCTTTTCAAACAACGATGAAGATGTATAATAATTTTGCTAGCAGTATGATATTCAATGACTCTCTATACATGTATAATATTGTAATATTATCAATAAAGATATAATTAACTCTGTAGGCATACGCTGAGATCACTTAAGACCTTATTACTAACACCTTTAACTTTGTATCACCTTTATCGTGTTTTCCGATTTATACAGCTTTCATTTGAATGACTGTTTATTTAGGTATTATGTAACTCAGACTTATATGTTTACAACATTCCGATTCATTTCCAACAAACACTTTAGAATAATAATAAAAGTAACACTCATTTTCCTAAGCATATTGACGATGAAAAAAAACGCCCTTTTGATTGTTATATATCTCTGACTATTGCGTCGGTTTAAGCTCTCCGATTTGAAGCATCTTTCTAGAGGTTCAAGCTCAAGGCAGTTATTCCAGCTCATTTTCCTATTTTCCTTCTTAAATTAGTCGATAGATTCTTTGGCTCAATTCAAATCTGTTTTTCGTTTCATAATTCGAATTTCCTTCAATACTCGACATTTTTTTGATAAACTGATTTTTTCTGTCATATGATATCATAGCTGGAATGGCGAGACCTTGTTGTAGCAAGTATTTTGAGATACATAAGGTCCTATGGCCTGCATGATCCAAGGCATACTACTTTATCCTTTTCATATCTGACACATTGTACTCCACAGCATTAACAACTCTATTGAATAGGTTTTCCATATTGCTGCATCCATTTAGTAATACATACATGTGCCTTTTTGTTTTTTATCTTTAATTCGCTTGGCTATTCAAAGCCTGCTTGGCGACAGCGTATAACATTTTAACAATTGGGTCATTTCTTTTCTCCATCCCAAATAGTGATTGGCCTTGCTTGCGTAACACGTCTTCAATGGCAACTAGAGATGACAAAGGTGGTGTAGACAATGTCTCTTTAATTGTTTTCGGATACAGATATATGCCGCTCCTGCCCAATATATCGACGGCAAAATCATCATAAAACTAGTGGTATTAGTATTGGCAAGTGTGTTGACTATCTGCAGAAAACAGTATAGGTATAAATCATAACAAAAATAGGCTCACCGTCGTATTTGTCGCATATATACCCACAATACTTGATTACACATTGGGTGAATGGCTTGCCAATCGTAAGGAGTCTGAATGAATTCGGAACAAGCTTGTGTCCAAGCCAAGTTTGACCTGTACCCCCAACGGATCAATGCTTTTATTTTTATTAGGCTTACTTACGGTTTGGTAATAGCATTTTGCACATGGCGAAACCTATATTAAAGACTGTCTATTACTTTCAAAAACTTTTGCTGTGAGCATGTAGTAGTAAAATATTGTTGATGGTTTTACTTATGAGTAGAAAAAGAGGGAAAGAAGTTACATAAAATAAATTGTTGTATTTGAGAGTTAAGTATCCTCAAGCTAGGATCACTGAAGAAGTACATTGTTTTGTATAGCAGACACCTTTCGATTACTGGGGAAAACACCTAAAAGAATATTTATAAGGCTCCTGTCGTTATTACTTTGATTACTCAAGGTATATGAAGAACGGATTTCTTCATTGTATCAATTTCAAAATAACAAACGTACATGGCATGCGAGTAATGAACATCCGACTAGAGATTGTTTTTCTTAAAGTATAAATTACCCCGGAATTACTAGAAATTTTGCATGTAGATAGCAGGTTCATCCTCATCATAATAGTAGTTGTCTCAATCACCCCTTTTGAACCTCTTAAATGCTACATTCCTGTTGCCCAAAAGGGCATTATTCAACGAGTAGGGATAATTTGTTTCATAGTCATCACCTTCCACGAAAGTCAATAGAAGATTCACAATCAAAAAAAAAAAAAAAAACTTATGCTAACAAAAGGTTACTGTAAGTAACCTAAACAGGAGGTGTACAGATTATTTTTTTGATTCCAGTTGTTCACACATGAAAAAAAAAAAAAAAAAAAAAACGAGGCATTTTCAGGCGCACGAACCAGTGCAAAGTTCCCTTTTTTTTTTTCTTCCTCTCTTTTCCTTTACGCTGTACTACTAACAGGATATGAATGGGTTCAAAATAAGTGGTAATAAAGTAAACAAATCGATTATATTTCTGTTAGAAACAATAGCTCATGTATGTATACATAACGCTTTTTAGACAAAATCGTAAAGATATCTGCTAAAGATGGTAAAACTGGACAAGATATTCAGTTAAATTATGTGAAATATAAAGTAGCTGGAAATGGCTCTTTTGGCGTTGTTTATCAAGCAAAACTACTGCAGTCAGGCGAGGATGTAGCTATTAAGAAAGTTCTACAAGATAAAAGATATAAGGTAACAGATACATGTGTATCTAAAAGACACATCGCTCTGATATTTATTAAAATATATCTGATAGAATCGCGAGTTACAGATCATGAAGAACGTTTCCCATTCAAACATTGTTACTTTGAAAGCATACTTTTACTCTCAAGGTGATTCAAAGGTACGTAACATAATGTTATGATCACGATACAACATTTTAATTTACTGCAAATAGAAAGATGAGATTTATTTGAATCTTGTTTTGGAGTATATGCCTGAAACGTTATATCGTACAACCAGACAATATGCCAAGGCCAAACAATCAATACCCCCACTCTATGTGAAACTATACACATATCAAATATTTCAATCTATAGCTTATATCCATTCTCTTGGTATATGCCATCGAGACATCAAGCCACAAAATTTACTACTTGATCCTGCCACAGGTATAGTAAAACTCTGTGATTTTGGAAGGTAAATCAGTGATGTATATAAGTCGAGAAAATCACTCACGTTTGCACTTGCATTAGTGCTAAGCAACTCTCACCCGAGGAAGTGAATGTTTCTTATATATGTTCTCGCTACTACCGTGCCCCTGAACTCATTTTTGGCGCTCAACATTATTCACTTGCAATCGATATCTGGTCTATAGGTTGCGTGATGGCAGAGCTCTTCCTTTTACAACCTTTATTTCCAGGCGAAAGCAACATAGACCAGCTCGTTGAAATTATTAAAATTTTGGGAACGCCCACCAAAGATCAACTACTGGTTATGAATCCGAGTTACTCTGAACATCGTTTCCCTCAAATTACTGCGCATCCATTGTCAAGCATATTTGGATCAGCTGCCCCTGAAGAAGCTGTGCAATTTCTTGATTTGCTACTATTGTATGCACCGAATGACAGATTGTCTGCCACAGATGCTTTGAAACATCCTTACTTTGATGAGCTAAAAGATCCTGAAACAAGAATGTTGAATGGAAGCAGTTTGCCCAGTGCAGTAGTGTTTCACGACTTAAATTACTAGGGTTTGCACGAACCTGACCCAATATATATCCTATTACTTTATTCCCAACATGTAACATGTTTTTTTTTTTTTTTTTTTTATGTGTTTTGACCTTCTTTTATTCTTCTAATATTTGTAAAAAGTAGAGCTATACTTGAACTAGTTAATAGTATATATTGTGTACTCACAAGCTATCACAAGAAACAATTTATTTTTTATTACAACTTTCGAGATTTTCTTTCCGTTTCGAAAATTAAGGCTCTCCATAATTTCATAACGAATACCAACGCATCTTCATCTAGAGCCTAAATTCACATAATATTAGTCTTTTAGAACAGGAAATAAGACATACACTTACCCCTTCTAATTCGCTCACAAGTGCATCAGGTCCCTTTTTCTCTCTGATAAATCGAAGAACAAAGTTAACTAAATCATCTTCTTCCATACCTAATAAATCGATAATCTTCTTCGATATAAAAGGATGCAATTTCGTATTGATTAATTCCTATATTTCGCACTTAGTTAGTATGCCTTGATATCGTCAAATACCCTAACTTACCTCGTCTAATTCGTTCCACTTGACATCATATGCCCATAAATCTTGTTGAGAACTAGGTATCATTTCAATTAATTCTTTCACCTTCTTTGTCTTTTCTTCTGCCGATAAGTTTTCCGTATCATTCTCTTGTGATGTTTCCAAATCACCGTAGTCTAATGGTACCAACACACGTCGCTTCTTCTTTGCCTCTTCTTCCTCATCCTCATCTGCACCGCCCAGTGTGTTTCTCTTAATTGGTATGTTGAAATTAAGCTTAGTTGGTTTAAGAGCAATCTTTGCCTGTTCTCCTTCTCTATCTCTATTTAAGAATCTACCCTCTTTTCTACGTTGTTCTTCTATTTCTTGTTTCCTTCTTTCTTCTTCCAGACGGGCCTTTTCTTCTTCTTCTATACGAGCATTTTCTTCCTTTATCTCTTGAGCTTCCTTGCGCCTATCTTCTTCGTCTTTTTCTTCTTCTCGTCTACGTTGTGATTCTCTCATACGTCTCCATCGAGAGCGGTCAACATAATAAGGTTCTTCGCCCTTGACCATTTCAACTTCGTCGTCCCAATTAGCAAGTCGTTCCAACCAATATTCCCTTTCTTTGGGCTCTCTCTCTTCTAATTCTATCTCCCGTTTGAGATCTTTTGTGTATTCTTTCAATTTAAGACTCTCTCTCTGTTCAAATCGCTTCTCACGTTGATGGTATGCGTTCTCAACATCACGTTCATGCTTCTCACGTCGCCTCTTTTCTATTTCTTCATCTGTAGCCATATCTTGTTGTGAGGCATAACTGTGGTATTCTGTTGGCCCCTTCACAAAATGATGATCATTCCTTCTACTCGATGATGAGGAACGTTCATTAGAGCGATGTCTTCTTTCCTCGCTTCGTCTGTCGTTCTGTTCTGCACGTTCTTTAAACATGGCTAATTCTTTGTCTACTGCTGATTCCAATTCAGGTTCTTGCTGCCCTCCAAAAATAGCAGACACATAGTTTTGCACACGACCGTAGATCTCTTGATCTTTACTGTCATCTTGTCGTTGCTGTCGTTGTTGTTGGTATCCGTCTAGATGGCGTCTGACATTATCGTCTGCTTTGACAATCAACTTTTTTTCAACGCCGCTACCGTCGAGTGCTTTTAAGGTAACGCCGTCCGTTTTCTCACCACCCAAGACACGTAATGCGCACAAGACACTATCTGGATCGGCGTAGGTGGCAAAGCCAAATCCTTTAGGTTTTCCAGATGGATCCACTGTACGTTTCCAGTGTTTTAAATTACCGCAAGTCTACTTTCATGGTAAGAATGGTTTTATGCGTATAATTTTTTTTTACAAGTACCTTGAGTAATGTTTCAATCCATTCATCACTGATTCCAGGTGCGATGGCACCAACAAAAAGCGTGTTTAATTTGTCGTTATCCGCATTGTTTGTTGGTGCAGGAGGACCACTGCCAAGGATGGGTCTTACTCCTGGTATTCTTGAGCCAGGCCCGTAAGGACCAACAGGTCCATCATGTGGAGGTCTAAAGCCTAAAAAAAATAAACGGTTAATTTTCGACGCTATGAAAGAAGGTCTACTTTAGTTTTACCATATTGAAAGTTAGGATTCATTGAATTATGTTTGGATTAACCAAAAAAAAAAAAAAAATAGAAAGAACGAAGATTTCCTGTTAAAGCCATTGGAGCGCAGTGCAATTAGAATAACTGATTGGCTCTAAGCCACTCAACAGGTGGTGTCCTGCCACAACAATTACTGTCAAAATCTCCTTTGCGCAATTAAGCGCCAAGGGATTTTTTTTTTCTAAATAAAGAGTTGATTCTGAGAACCTGTGAGGTCAGTAACTTCTGTTCATCAGACTTTTATTAAGGTTTGAAGGGTTAATGCTCCACAGTACATATACGACTTTGCATTGGACAAAGGTTACGCTGGCATTCCTTTATTAAAAGACTCTATTATATAGAGCTTTGGTTACTTTTTCAATCCCTAGAGCTGTATAAAAATAGAAACAGTCTACTTTTGGAGAGATCGGTATATTTTTTTCAAAGTAGTTCAGTGCGAAATCGCGTTGAATTTAACGTTTTAAAAATCAACGTGCGAATATAGATATAATTACTGTACATGAAGGACCAACTACTACTATCAATTTTCATTAATCGAAGAGGTAACTGAATATAAACAGTTGCAATTACAAAAGAAATTTCCAAATTTGTCGCCCACATTGCAAATACAACTGTCAAAATAGAGTTTTGTTTGAGGTTGACACACGCATCTTTCTCTTTCTCTCTCTCTCTCTATATATATAGCCTCCTTTCAATCGATCTTGCTTTTCTCCTCTTTATTTCCATTTTTATTGAAAGGAAAAAAAAATGCATAGTAATTTAGTAATTCCTATTATTGTATGCATACATTTGCTCCTTCTTCAACAATACGCCGAAGGTCATCCTAGTGGCAATTTTCTTCCGAACACCTATGTTATTGAATTTGAAAGACCCATTCACACCTTTGCCTCCAAGCGTCATATGCTCAGTAAACGATCTATTTTTTACGAACAGTTAAAAACCTACAACATCAGTTATGATCTTCGACATGAATACGATGTTATTAATGCTGTCTCTATCGCGTTCAAAACACCTCAAGATTCCTCCTTGTTTTTTGAAAAAGCTTTAGGTGTCAAGAAATCATGGCCAGTGGTAAGCAAAAAGAAATAACCGTCATCATGAGAGACTAACGGTGAATTATAGAACACTGTATTAAGTCCAAAAGTCTATCAAGAAAAAAGTGCCGATAATGATAGTATTCCCTCTCTTTTTAATTTGTACAATGTAACAGGGATCACTAGAATACGAGATGAATTGGGGTATATATATTTACGATAGAATCGCAAAAAAAAAAAAAAAAATATATATATGTATATTAATCTCCTATATTATAGTATTACAGGAAAGAACGTAAAAGTTGGAATTATTGATACTGGTATAGACTACACGCATCCCGCTTTAGGCGGATGTTTTGGGGCAGGCTGTCGAGTTGCCTATGGTTATGATTTTGTTGGTGACGACTATACAGGAGAAAATGTCCCAGTACCAGATAACGATCCTTTGGACAACTGCAATGGACATGGGACACATGTAGCTGGTATCATAGGAGCTAAAGACACTCGATTTCAGTTTACAGGAATAGCTCCAGAAGGTAAGAAAAACATCCTAACAAGTTTGGCTTATGAGAATAATACTCTGCTTATAGTTCTATTTGGTGCTTACAGAATATTTGGTTGTTCTGGAAGCAGTTCTGACGATATCATTATGAAAGCAATGGAGCAAGCTTATCTGGACGGTATGGATGTTCTCAATTTATCCCTTGGTGATGTTGGTTGGCCAGAATCTCCCGCTTCTTTATTAGCCGATGAGTTAGCATTGAAGGGCATGATTGTTTGTGCAGCAGCTGGAAATGAAGGTGAAAAGGGAATTTTTGAAGTAGGCGCACCTTCTCTTGGTAAGCATGCCTTATCCATTGCAAGTGTAGATAATGCGCATGTTCTCTCGCACACAATCAAATTAGCAAATGGTCTATCCTTAGGTAATATATATATATATATATATTTCTTTAGACGGTTGGTTTTTGAACTAAATGAAAAATTCTCTCATGTAGGATACACAACTGCCAATGGGCAACTCTTTAATCTCACCAACGCTGAAATTGTAACAGCATCGGATAATTTCTTATCGGACAAAGATGGTTGTGACCCTTTTGAGCTCGACGTAACAGGAAAAATGGTCTTGCTTAATCGTGGTGGCTGTATGTTTTCTCAAAAGATAATGAATGCACAAAATGCCGGAGCTGTTGGTGCATTAATTTACAATAATGATCCTGGCCCCTTGACGCCTTCTGTACATGACAATATGGTTGTTATTGAATATGGTGGACTGTCAAGAGACGATGGCTATCTACTATTTAATTATCTGAAGCAAAACCCAGACAAACGACAAGTGGAGTTTTTAGCAAACGATTCAAGTTTTCCTATACCAACTGCTGGTACGATTAGCTCTTTTAGTTCATGGGGTCTAGGTCCTGACTTGAGTTTGAAACCTGATCTTAGCGCACCAGGAGGACAAATCTATTCAACGTAAGTGCACAAACATCTATAAACGACTTTATACTAATTTATTTATTTATTTAGATATCCTCTTAGTCTTGGTGGATACGCTACTCTCAGTGGTACGAGCATGGCCAGTCCCTATGTCGCTGGTGTTGTTGCTCTTCTTCAAGAATCTCGCGGTGGAAATCGCTCAATCAGCGCTAAAGAAATACGTACAATGCTTATTAACAACGGTCACCCTTTCAACATATTTGAATCTGATCAGCTAGAATCTGTAGCAAGACAGGGATCAGGTCTTATTGATGTTTATCAAGCTGTTAGATCTGACACTATGGTCTTTCCAGAACAAATACGTCTCAGCGATGCTGAGCATACAGCAGAAAACTACGAATACACAATCACTATCAAGAACAACGGTCGACTAACATCAGAATATCTAATAAGCCATAGTGCTGCAAGTGCTGCCCAAGGCTTTGAGCACCCAGCTTCAAAGTCCGGTAATATATTTCCTCTAGCAAAACCCATTATTCTATCCAATCATGAAGTTGAAGCTCAAGTAGACATTCCTCACCCAATTGTTACGGTAGAAGCAAATGGTGAATTGAACGTAACTGTCCGTATTTCTCCACCTGCTCATTCAGATTCCATTGCACCCACCATCTATTCTGGTTACATTGTTGTGACGAAAAGTGATGAAAGAGAAGACACGAAATATGTTCCTTATGCTGGTCTCACCTCCAATTTATCCGATTTACCTGTGTTGCTAGTCAACGAAACTACGCCTCATGTGATTAGCCAACATATCAACCCTTTTACTCCTGCTATTATTGCTTTCCAACTCGCAGTCGCCTCTCCTTTAGTCACCGTGACAGCTGTAAGTGCTAATGATACAGCAAGGACGTTTGGATACATACCTGGAGGATACGCGTCTTATGTAGGAAGAAACAGTATTGACGATCCCAGTGATGTTCTTTTGGTTACCTGGTATGGAAACATTGCTAGTACACCAGAGCAAGCGGCCTTGGGACTGTTATCACATCAGCAAAGCAAGATCAATAAAATCAAGCATAAAGATGACACATCTATTATATCAGCAGGGGAAGGATTAGGTATACTCGATATAGCTAATATGGGTAAAAAACTAGATGTAGGATCTTACAAACTAAAGGTAATGGCTTTACGTCCTTTTGGAAATCCTGATATTGATTCGGATTATGATACATGGCTATCACCTGAAATTTTTCTTGAATAAAAAACCTGTCGTAAAAGAAAATTAAATCCCAGCCTTTTATTTTTTTTTTTTTCTCTTGGAATTTAACGTGCCGTGTTTTGTATTTACCTTTTTTTTTTTTTTTTACATGTTGAAGAGTCTTGTTTAATCTTTTCAACTTTCACAATTTGAAAAAAAGAGGGAATCAACTCTAGATTAATTA